>CM022774.1:372500-409954 GCA_012411365.1 Ameiurus melas
CAAATGGAGTTCATCTTAGTTTAAGTTTGAGAGTGTAATAACTGTTACACTGTAATGTCTACAATGACTGTTATTGCTATTTAACGGTTATTACAGTGTAACAGTTATTGAAGTGTAACAGTTATTACAGTGTAACAATCATTAAATCTCATACTAATTACTGTATATTCTTTGCAAATGATATTATATATAATAAAAACTAAATTGTATTGTAAAATGATCAGTAATTTATTTGTTTAGGCAGGGCGTTACTTTGTTTTCAAAAGTGGTGGAGATCAGGCAGGTCCGGAGATCAGACAGGGTCAGGATCACTGTCATCTCCATGTAATCAGGTGTGGCTCGACAGAAGGAGAGAGGGAGAGGGAGGTAAAGAGAGGGAGAGATTATTAGGTATGCTTACTATCTTGTAATGGATAAGACTGTGTACTTTGCATAAAATAAAGTCTATTCATGGTAAGCTTGAGTAAACAAATATGTTTTCAGCTTGGACTTAAACACTGAGGCTGTGTCTGAATCCCAAACACTAATTGGAAGACTGTTCCATAAGCTGTTCCAGAGCTCAAGGATGCTTCACAATAAAAGACAATAACAGTACAATAGAACAGCCTAAACATATGGGTCATATGGACAGTGGACATTTGTCCAGTCCAGAACAAAAAGCAATGCAGTTGCATCATTATAATAAATCTTACAACATGAAGCAGATACACAGTATGACTGGTAATATTTACAAAAGGTGAAATCTGGGAACAAGGAGAAGTTCACAGACAGAAGATCTGAGTGAGCGATTGGGAATATAGGGAGAGAGTAACTCAAATGTAGGAAGGAGCAAGACCATGGAGTGACTTATATGTAACCAATAGAATTTTATATATAATACGGGACAGGTAGGCAGTGAAGGTTATATAGACTGGGAGTGAATGTGCAGATCATTTAGTGTAAGTTAGTACTCTCACAGCAGAATTCTTAATATATTGTAAGTGGGAAATAGAGTGTGGTGGTAGTCCAGAGAAAAGGGCATTACTATAGTCAATGTGAAATGTAATAAAAGCATGGACGAATGACTCAGTATCTTTCTGGCTAACAAAGGGACGGAGTTGGGTGATATGGTGAATTTCTAAGAATGCTGCTTTAGACAATTTCCTAATATATGCATCTAGGGTTAATGAAGGGTCAAGAATGATACCTAAGTTTTTGATTGTGGCAGATGGAAAAATTGAAGTATCGTCAATGTAAAAACTAGGGACAATTAAATTTCTTGTTAGAGTTGAGAGGCCAGTAAAAATGATCTCAGTTTTACTGAGTTTTTTATTTTCCCAGTTTTACCTGGGAAAGTTGGAATTTAACCAGCCCTTCAATTCATTAACCCATGAGGATAATGAGGCCGTCTGGTGAACAGAGTGTGGCCGGAAAGATGTATATATTTGAATATCGTCAGCGTAGTGATGATAGTTAAAGCCGTGTCGACGGATAATTTTTCCAGGAGGCATAAGGTAAATGATAAATAAAAATGGACCATGAACTGAACCCTGAGGAACACCCTCTCTGAGTGGGACAGTGGGGGGTTTATGATTGTGCATCGAGATAATGCAGCTCCTGAGATACCGATCTCAGAAGGCGAGAGAGTAACAGTGGCAGACTGTGAAAAAAGCTGAGCTGAGGTCAAGTAATAACAGAATGGAAAGATTGCACGAGTCACCAGAGAGTAAAAAATCATTAATAACCTTTACTAGAGCAGTTTCAGTGCTGAGATGTAGGCGGAAACCAGACTGAAATATGTCAAACCGATGACTGGGACACAACTCTAGGCTTTCGCTGCCCTCTACTGACCATGCACAAATCTCAACATCAACTACTTTTCCATCAGTCTTTTATTTATTTTTGTGTGAATGTTTGTGCTGTTATATATATATATATATATATATATATATATATATATATATATATATACTTTTTATTAGTGTGAAACCTTTTATACCCCTCAATATTCATTTTTTGTTTTTTAAATATTTATTGGAGAAAATATTACTGCAGACAATAAATCATAAACCAAAAACACACCACAATAACAAACCTACTACTACTACTACTAATACTATTACTATTACTACTACTACTACATTTACTTATTATTATTATTATTAATATTATTATTATTATCACTACTGCTAGTCTCTATCAATAAATTCATCCTGATACTGGTTCACTAGGTCATGGACTATTTTTTTATTCTTCTATTTTTTTTAAATGAAAAGTGCCAATTTAAATACTTTAGGAAGAGTTAGGTCTTCAGACGTGGTTTGAAGACCACCAGTGACTCAGCTGTTCTGAGATCCTGGTGAAATTCATTCCACCACAGAGTGCCAGAACAGAGAAGGGTATTGATGCATGCCTTCCTTGTACCTTGAGAGATGATAGGTCCAGTGTAGCGGTGCTGATGTTCGGAGGGAGCGTGGGGCAGTGCGGGTGTGATAAGTGATTTGAGGTAGGTGGGTGCTGGTCCATTTTTGGCTTTGTAGACAAGCATCAGTGTTTTAAGTCTAATGCGGGCAGCTACAGGAAGCCAGTAGAGGGAGCTCCTGACATGTTGATGAATCACCTGGGATGAACAGTAGTTCAGTTTTGCTGAAATTAAGTATCAGCTGATGAGCTGCCATCCATGATGAGATGTTTACCAGACATGCTTAGATCTGAGCAGAAGCAAGAGGAGATGAGGAAGGGAATGAGAGGATGAGTTGTGTGTCATCCACATAGCAGTGGTATGAGAACCCATGTGAGGATATGACCTCACCATAGACTGAAAATAGAATAGGACCAATTACTGAGACTTGTGGGACACCAATGGAGAGCATATGTGGATACCCTACAAGTCACCTGGTATGAGTGACCTTCCAGGTATGAAGCAAACCACTGCCATGCTGCACCATGAATTCCGAGACTCATGACAGTAGATAAGAGTCTTGTGGTTAACTGTCAAACGCTGCTGAAAGGTCAAGGAGGATGAGGACTGTTTGACTGATCTAGCAGCATGTAACCTCTCAGTGATGGCCAAAAAATCAGTTCCTGTGGAATGTGCCACTTTGGAGCCAGACTGGTTATTGTCTTGGAGGTTGTTCTGTGAGAGGTAGAGAGACAGTTGATTGTAGACAGTGTGTTCAAGGATTTAAGAAAGAAAAGACAGTAGTGATACAGGTCGGTAGTTGCCGATGTCAGAGGCATCCAGAGTGGGTTTCTTTAGGATGGGAATAACCCTTAGTAGTTATATCATACACTTTCTGTCAATGTGATGATTTATGACCCTATGTGTTGCTAATTTATGACCCCCTGTCCTTCCTGGACTGACAGGTCGTCGAAGGGGTGGTGAGGGTGGTACCCCTTATCGGTCGTATCAGCTAATCAATCTGGCTCCTTTGTGTCTGGACATTGGGGGAGAGGGGGTGTGTGGTGGAATAGTCCCCCTTCCAGCAAAAAGGGGGGGTTTATGTTAATGAGTTTGGTTTTTGGTGGGGTGAAATACGTCTGAAAAGAAAAAAAATGTTTTTAATATGGGGTTATGTTTGTGTTACTGTGTGGTGTTATTTCATTTGTGTAAACACAATGATAGAAAAGCATGGTGTTTGAATGTGTACATATAGGAGTAGAATATTTGAAAACATAATGTTAAATAAATATAATGAAAACAAATGTTGATTACATTTTTAAGGATCCCTGCTTACCTTTGAATAAAAAGTTTAATAGTTAAAGAAAGTTTTTAAAAAAGTATCTGATTAAAAGAGTCATTTGTATTACACACATTCTAACCACAAACCTTTAGGATGTAAAAATGTTTAAAAGAGCTGTTTAAAAAGAATCCGCATTACTAGGCTTCCAAAAACACATAAAAACTTTAGTCTGTAAAAATAGTGAAAAGAGCAGTTTAAAAAGAATAGCGCGACTTCTAAGCAAAGATCCTTACGAGGAAAAAATGTTAAAGTGTCGTCTAAAAGAATCTCCGTAATGTTTAAACTAGGAGAGAAGTATATCATCTGATGACAAACACTGTGAGAGCTGTGAAGAAAAAGCCCAAAACAACAGTCAGTGACGTCACCAACAACCTCCACAGGGCAGGGTGAAGGTCTCACAATCCACCATTTGAAGAAGACTTGAAGAGCAGAAATATAGAGGCCCTACCACAAAGTGCAAACCACTCATCAGCAGTAAGAAATGGAAAGTGTTTAAGTCTAGGCTTAAAACATATTTGTTTACTCAAGCTTACCCTGACTAGATTATATCTCACTACTTCACAGTCCTAATCGTTTTTCTCCCTCTCTCTCTCTTTTTGCCGAGCCCCACACGAATTTATGGAGATATTGGAGATCCAGATCCCCTCTGCCTCTGGATGAGCCCAAATCTTCTGCTGGGACTACGGCTGCTCCTAAGGCCATACTTCTCATTTTTCACATTATCTGTGTTACATTCACATTCTGTGTTACCCAGATGAGGATGGGTTTCCCTTCTGAGTCGGGTTCCTCTCAAGGTTTCTTCCTCAAAAAACATCTTAGGGAGTTTTTCCTTGCCACCGTCGCCACTCAGTGGCTTGCTCAGTTGGGATAAATTCCATTTGTTTTCTACCTGTTTGTCTCTGTTTATCTGTTCCTGTTTGTCTCTCTTTAGATGTTTCTGACTGTTCATACCTGTTTTTTATTTCTGTAAAGCTGCTTTGAGACAATGACTATTGTAAAAAGCGCTATACAAATAAAATTGAATTGAATTGAAACCTAGATTGGAATTCACATGTGTATGTAACCAAGTATTAAGTGTTATTTATTTCAATTTACTTATCTGTTCATATACTTTTGTTCACCTAAATTTGGGTGGTCTGATACAAAAGATTTCATGTTTTATGTTCTTCAACACATCAAACAAATGAACTGGCCTTGCTGTCCCAATACTTCCAGAGGGGACTGTATTTGTATATTTACATATTTATAAATGTAACCCCTTCCTGGCACAGGAAGTGTAATATTAGATAAGGTTACTACTATAAAAGGTTTTCATTAACAGGATCCTGAGTATTTAGCAGTTGATGGTGAATTGGCTAACCTCTATTTACCAGAGGATGTTATAGTATAACAGGCAGAAATGTATGTAAATGATTTAATCAAGAATAATAGCGCGGTGCCTCCACTGAAGAATCACCAGTGAGTGAGTGGGCCCGTGAGTTGGTGCACATACAAACAAAACCCTCCTTGGTTCCTTTAGTGAACGGCTACTAAAACCTCTCCGTTACTCACACCTCTCCACTACTACTGTCTACGTTACAGCTGTCTGTCCCTCACGAAGACATTAGCTTAACGTCCACGAGTTACAGTTTGTACTTAGCTTTGTTTTTCCCAAGCTAGTGCAAAACAAACAAACGCAGATAAGCTAGCTGCACTTCACCTAAACTCACAGTTCACCAATTTACCGAGCTGCTAGTTGCTCTCGACTTTTCGCTGAATAACATGATATTTGTGCCACTACTGTAATAGAAATTTAGTCTACAAACATCACCTCTGCGTTAAAACTCTGGTTCTCTTTTTCCCGCTCTCCTCCCGCGTGTCACTCCCTCTCCGTTCGCTACCTCTCCCCTCCTTTCCTTTTTTTCCTTCTTTCCCACTCCCCAACAAAGGTGACCTCCGATTGGCTAGGAGTTTAATTAAACAGGCAACCCATTGGCTTGAACTACTCCCATGGAAACAAACTGCAACTTATCCCGGAACAAAGCACCATGGGGAAAGTAGTCTCAATTGAATCCACCCAAAAGATGCAGCAAGCACACCATTTATTCATCTACATTTTTGGGAGGTACCTACATAAACACCACCATTCAACCCCCCGCGCTAAAACCTTCCACCCTATGCAGTCTGTTCTCATTTTCAAGTCCATGTAAGTAGAAAGTCCACACTCAGAACACCTTTACAAGTCAATGGAAATAGAGAGTCTGGAAATTAAGATCAGATATCCAAGTTGTAGTAGATCGAGTTTATGTGTCCAAGTATTTGTCCAGTGTTTACTCAGGATGCAGGAGTGTACTGACTCCACACTGACATCCACAGTCTCTCAATGTCCATGACACAGAGTTTTCGATTCAATTCAATTCAATTTTATTTGTATAGCGCTTTTTACAATAGTCATTGTCTCAAAGCAGCTTTACAGAAATAAAAAACATTTATAAACAGTCAGAAACAGATAAACAGAGACAAACAGATATAAAACAAATTGAATTTATCCCAACTGAACAAGCCACTGAGTGGCGACGGTGGCAAGGAAAAACTCCCTAAGATGTTTTTTGAGGAAGAAACCTTGAGAGGAACCCGACTCAGAAGGGAAACCCATCCTCATCTGGGTAACACAGAATGTGAAGGTAACACAGATAATGTGAAAATGAGAAGTCTGTATGGCCTTAGGAGCAGCCGGAGTCCCAGCAGAAGATTTGGGCTCATCCAGAGGCAGAAGGGATCTGGATCTCCAATATCTCCATAAATTTCGTGTGGGGCTCGGCAAAAAGAGAGAGAGGGAGAAAAACGATTAGGACTGTGAAGTAGTGCGATATAATCTAGTCAGGGTAAGCTTGAATAAACAAATATGTTTTAAGCCTAGACTTAAACACTGAGACTGTGTCTGAGTCCCGAACACTAATAGGAAGATTGTTCCATAACTGTGGGGCTCTATAAGCGAAGGCTCTTCCCCCTGCTGTAGTCTTCACTATTCTAGGTAATGTCAAATAGCCTGCACCTTTTGATCTGAGTAGGCGTGGCGGATCATATAAAACCAGAAGGTCGCTTAGATATTGTGGTGCGAGACCGTGTAGTGCTTTATAGGTTAATAAAAGTATTTTATAGTTAATGTGAGATTTCACAGGGAGCCAATGCAGTGTGGATAAGATCGGGGTGATGTGGTCGTATCTTCGAGTTCTAGTTAGGACTCTAGCAGCTGCATTCTGGACTAACTGGAGTTTATTTATATTCCTACTGGAACATCCAGACAGTAAGGCATTACAGTAATCTAATCTAGAGGTGACGAATGCATGAACCAGTATTTCTGCATCATGTAGTGACAATATGTTTCTTATCTTTATTAAATATTTCTGAGATGAAATATTTCTGAGATGAAAGAAAGCTATCCTAGTAATATTATCTACATGAGCATCAAATGATAGACTGGAGTCAATAATCACTCCGGAGGTCTTTAACGTGCTGTACATGATGAAACAGAAAGACCATCCAGAGTTACTGTGTAGTCAGAAAGATTACTTATAGCTACACGTGGGCCTAATAAAAGTTATTTCTTTTTTATCAGAATTAAGTAGGAGGAAGTTAGTTAACATCCGAACCGTCTAATGTCCTTTCACAATCCTCGACCTTTACTAAGCTTCTGTCTGTCCTCTGGCTTCGCTGAAACATACAGCTGTGTATCATCAGCATAACAGTGGAAGCTAATTCCATGTTTACGAATAATTTGTCCTAGGGGTAACATATATAAAGTAAAAAGCAGTGGGCCTACAACAGAACCCTGGGGAACTCCAAAAGTAACCTCAGTACGCATGGAGAAATCACCATTTACATCTACGAACTGATAACGATCGGTCAGATAAGACCTGAGCCAGGAGAGGACTGTTCCCTTAATGCCAACAACATTTTCTAATCTATCAAGGAGAATAGTGTGATCTATAGTATCAAAAGCTGCACTAAGGTCGAGTAACACAAGCAGCGAGACACAACCCTGATCAGAGGTCAGAAGAAGGTCATTTACTACTTTGACTAAAGCTGTCATATTCCCGTTTTACATGTTATACAACCTAGATCGATTAACGTCACACATCATTACGTCCCCGCGCCACGCCGTCCGACGTTCCCTGCAGAAAGTCACGTATCAACATACAGATGGTGTTCGTTATGGAACTGTATACAGTTTTAGGTGTTTTGATTTTTCATTTCACTAAAACTTCAAGTGCAGTTAATTATTGGTCATGCTAGACGTGTAAATAGACGACCGCTTGAAGCCGTGGGCTGTGTCCCAAACCTTGTACTTACCTACATGTATTTCATGACAGACGTGCTGTCTGATTTGCCGTCAAACGGTTGAGCACTGCCGTGTGTGATCGTGTCCTGTGTGGTGAAACCTCCCACATGATGTTAATAGTGTGATTAAGGTGTTTACATGTCTATAATGCACTTAGATAATGCGAACAAAATAGGATTACTCCACATGTATTAATTCCATTTCTGTTTACATCGAGTATGACTTTAGTCAGTTTAAGGTAATTATTAATCGCTGTTTACATGCTAGTTTCTCAATCAGAATATCGTCTTAATCAGGTTAATATCAGATTATTGTTGTCCATGTAAACGTACTGAGTGATACTGAGTGACAGCACCTTCAGGTTCTCTTTCTTGGTGATGTGTTGTGCTGACTTCACACTATCATTCATGTCTAAGATTCTGTATTTCATAGTGATTAAAGACTGCAGTGACTCTTGGATGGAAAAGTTCCTGCTGAACTGATTTGTGTGTCCTGAGCTGAGAGAGTGAAGAGTGTCATTGTCTCTCTGCAGGTTGTGTGATTGTGGTGTCTCAGATGAAGGCTGTGCTGCTCTGACTTCAGCTCTGACATCAAACTCCTCACACCTGAGAGAACTGGATCTGTCTAGGAATGAACTCAGAGACTCAGGAGTGAAGTGTCTCTCTGCTGTACTGGAGAATCCTCACTGTAAACTGGAGACACTGAGGTAAGATCATCTCTCTGAGAGTCACATGACCTGCTCCTCAGTAAGACCCTCTCTAATAGTGAGACTGAAGCCGAGGTTTTAGGTTCAGCATCAAATATCCTGAGGAGGAAAATCATTTAATTTAAGTCCACATTGATGTTTTTTCCTGATCTGATCACAGTATTTTTGTATTCAGTGGTTGTAGTAGTATAAGCAGACGGAAGGGGGTTTCCCAAAGCCATCACAGCACAAACATCATTTAATGGTAGAGCGAGCATCACTTTGAACACTCACTCTCTCCCGTTACAATGATCTTAACTTTGTAATGTTTTTAGGAAACTCAGCCCTGATTGTTCTTGTAAATTTGGTTACATTATATCACACACACACACACACACACACACACACCACACACACACACACACACACACACACACACAGCTTTGTCTTTGTGCACCTGACTACACCAAGCCTTTTGATATTGCTTGTTTTTTCAGGCTCACATGCTCATTAAGTTTATTACGCTCCCTTATTTATACAGTTTTCTAAACCCAAACACCAATATGTTTAGAAATAACTTTCCCCATACCATTCATTACACAGATCAACAATTTTGCCACGGAGTGCAACGTCCTCATAGACAGTCATGTTGCGGCCTTTGCCGTTCCAGGGACAGTTATCTAGTAGGAGTAACCCAGCTCCAATACCCTTTAATTGTCCTGTCACATTTCATCCTTGAAAAATAACCTGTGTCAGAGTCTGTCCTGACTGGTCTACCACGAGCAGAGGATTCTCCACAAATTCACACACATTAGGAGTTTCTTTCATATTTATTCTACATTTTCTGTTTAAAATGCTCACAAAAAGTATACCCCTTTACTTTACTCTATACCTTATAATATCCATAATATTATATAATAATTAACCATAATATTATATAATAATTATTATATAATCCATATACTCCTTTTATTATCCTTATGATATCCTTATAAACAAACAGAAACTCAAACAAAACTTCTTTACCTGCAACAGCATCCTTTACAAAACATTAACCAATGAAACGGATCAAAATAATCCCTTTATCTTCATCAGTTTTTCCAGGAAGTCTTCAATTCTCCTAGCAGGATCAACTCTTTCAACCATTCGAAGCCAGCGACCTTAAAAGCGGCACACCACTTATCAATAAAGACTCTTCAGACACAATCTCAACATCCAGTGCTGTGAAAAATATTCCTGATTTCTTCTGTGTTTGTGCAGATCTCATAGTAAATAGTTTCAGAAATTAAAACACAATCTGAGATAAAAGGCGTAAATACAGACGTAAACCTGAGTAAACAAACAGTACAGTTTTTAAATGAATGTGTTATTTATCGAAGCAAAAAATATTATCCAATACCAACCGGGCCTGTGTGAAAATGTATTTGCCTAGAACACTGTTCAATCACATCTACACTTAAACAGAACTTTTTCAGCAGCATGGAGTTGGTTAAAAGATCTTACCCAGTAACACACTGACAAAGTTGAAAGAGATTCCAGAAATGAAGAAGAAGGAGATTGAAGGGGTACAAAGCTATTTCAGAGGCTCTGGTACCAGATGGGCTGGGTTGAGTATTTCAGAAACTGCGGATCTCCTTGCATTTCACGGTTTATAATGAGGAGATACTCACACACCTGACTAAGAAATTCTGCAGAAATGTTTCTTTGTGTGTGTGTGTCCTCCATCCATCCATCCATCCATCCATCCACCTTCTACCACGTAATCTGTTTCAGGGTCACGGGGAACCTGGAACCTATCCCAGGAAGCATCAGGCACAAGGCAGGGTACACCTGGACCGGGTGCCAGTCCATCGCAGGGCACATCATTATTATTATTATTACTGAAAATATACAGTCAATTCAAATCGGATGGCTGCAACACACTCCAAAAAAGTTGGGACAGTCGACTGTTTAGCGCGTGTGTAACATCAGCTTTTCTTTTAATAGATTATTATACATTTGGACGCTGAGTGATGACTCCAGTTGGTGTTATGCGAATGGGCAGAATTTTCCCCGTTCATTCAGTACACATTTCTTCATCTGTGCAGCTGCACGAGGACTTCATCCCCTTATTTTACATGTCATAATGCACCACATGTTCTCAATGGGAGATGGGTCAGGACTGCAGAAGGCCATGCGCGCACACGCACTCTCTGCTTACGCAACCATGCGCTTGTAATTCCGTGTAGAATGTGGTCTGTCCTGCTCTGGATAGAAGCATATGTTGCTCCACAATGTGTACATCTCGTTCTGCATTAATGCTGCTTTCACTGATGTGCAAGTTTCCCCTGCCATGGGCACTGACACGCCCCCACGCCATGGGCACGGACATGCCCTCACGCCATGGGCACGAACACGCCCTCACGCCATGGGCACGGACACACCCCCACGCCATGACAGACACGGGATTTTGACACTGATCACAACTTGGATGGTCCTTTTCCTCTTCGGTCCGAGAGAACACTATGGCTGAGGACACCTGTGCAGGTGTTCTGAACTCTCAGATACTATCTGACGCCACCTGGAAGGCCCGCCCCCTTCCCCACATCCCACGCTCTGGACTGGATCCATCAGTATGCTGGACTTCACTAACATTACACGCACACACACACACACACACAGTACACATTTTATCTAAAGATGACAAAAAGTGATTCAATATATTTCTCATATTTTTATTTTGGTTTTGATCAGCACTCTCCTTCTCACAGTTATAAGCAGACGCAGATGTCACGCATGTTGATACGGGACAAACAAATTCTAAAAGGATTACATAAAAATAATACTGTTATGAGTTGGTTTATTTATGTTTATGGTACATTACTACAGAATCACTTAAAAATCCACCATCCTGAGACCACAAGTTCGAATCCTGACGGTGCCATAGACATCTCCGTAGCCGGGAGTCCAACAGAGCAAAACTGGGCGTGCTCTCAGGGTGGGAGGGGTTACGGTCTCTCCTGCATCTACAGCCAATCATAGGCATCTGTGAGTTCATGCAGGCGGAATTGGGTGAACGCTTTCCTCCGTGTGTGTTACACCACCCACTGACAGTTCGAAACATAAAACTGAAGGACAACAACAACGACAACAACAACAACAACTGAAGCAGAAAAAAGAGAGATAAGATTTCCAACAGGTGAAACTGAGAAAGTCTCTCTCATAACTTTATGTTTTAATCTTAACCTTCTTCACCGGGACTCTTCCATCCTCTCCTCCTGGTAAAGTTATTCACCTGTTGCTCCTCAACACATTTCATGGTAGGAAGTGTTTGTTCAGCTTTGGGTAATAAGATAAATGACTGAATATTATTAAAAAGTCAACAAAAAGCTGTCCTTGGTCATTTAAAGTCTACCTTAAATCTGTGTCTGATGGGTACAGTACTGTCCTGCCAGAGATCGTGAGTAGAGCGCTGGGTATCAGGGCCAGATGTTAATCTACACTGATCGAGTTATCAAGATACTTTTAAGTTTTATAGAATAAATAAAACCCCACATGCGACAGCAAACACAGACAAATCAACAGGTGTGACGATCAGGTGTCCACATACTTGTGGTCATACAGTATTTACCACACCCGGCACTGAGCTGCTCTAATCCTGTTACAGAACATTCACTTTCTTACTGATTTTATTATGTATTGTATTTTATAGTTTATTATATGAACGCATTTTTGCCATGTAAGAGATTTGTGTATTTCTATTTCTTTAACAAAACGTTCAAAAGCTGCTGATTTGTACATCACGTTTTCAGCTACACGTTTTTCTTTGTATCTTTTACATTAAATGTTTCTGTTAAAAAGTGTTTAAATCTGATTTGGTCTTATTTATTAAAAGTTATTTAGTCTTTAAAGAGAAAAAAGATCAGATGGGTTTGAGGATCAGGGAATACTCACAGTTTCAGTATCGGATATTTACTCTCACACACAAACGATTAAAAACAAATACATTATTTCTGATATTAATATCATTAAAGGGTTTACTCTGGCTGTGTTATACGTTTTATTTAATAAAGTATTCATTATCATTTGTGCGTTTTGTCTTGCCTCGATGTTTAGTCTAAATCATTTCTGATTCTTAACCATTACATCTGTAACAACCGGTTTCAGAAAGATTTACTTATTATAAACTATTATACTATTATTCACTTATTATAAAATATTATAAATGTGTCAAACTAAAAAAAACACACCATATTCATACATTTTCTCCAGCAACTCAAACCTCCCTGTGTGTGACAAAACATCCAGTGCTGATCATTATTATTATTATTATTATTATTATTGTTGTTGTTGTTGTTGTTGTTGATCGATTGCCCAGGAGGCTAATACATGTTAAGCTAGATCAATAGCATCATTAAACAGCCGATAATAAACAGCTTCACATAAACATACAGACTGAAACGCGCATGCGCGGTTCACATCAGCAGGTGAGTTTGCGCCCCCTGGCGTCTTGGAGGTGACTGCCTCAAACATTAAAGTGTTCTTTGATTTAAATCAAGAACCGAAGCGGCCATGAATTATTCCTTTTTTCTGTTTTCTCCTGATCTTGACTTAACCAATAACCGTTTCCTCATGCTGTAATTTTATCCCGAGAAAGCTGGCGCTTTGTCAGTGGGACGAGTGTTACATGCATGTTGACATCTTCACATGTTTAAACCTCTACACTGATGGTCACTTGTTCACAACAGATTTTAATTTCTTATTCCTTTAAGCAAATTTCACAAGTTCTAGCACATCTATACAAAGAAATAAGCACAACTGTCTACAATTTACACAATTACCAAATACGTATGTCTCGCTGATCAAAACTAAATGCATTGTTTCTCAGAGTCGTACTCTACAAATCACCTCATGCACAAGTTCATTCAACTGTCAGAATCCATCATTATATATTCCACACATAAATATAAAGATATGAAGTGTTTGAAATGTCTGCTAAATACATGATAAATTGGATGTCAGGTGAAATTTGAACTTCACTAAAGAATGGGTAGATGTGAGAAATTCACAATAAAACACTTTACTCCTTGTCAACTTAGTCAAGTGATATTCAGGAGTACAGATATCGTTAAACATTCATAAAGCTTTACCACAACAGAATCACTACAACTTCTGAACATGCAGGAACCTGTCCAAGTTAACCATGAACAGGGCACTTATGTGCTCATGGAAGAGGAGGAGGAAGAGGAAGAGAAGTAAAGATGCATGGTGATGTAGTGAGGGAACGACAGCAGTAGAGAAGAAGAGGCAGAAGAGTACAAGAGCTGTTCCAGATGAAATACTGGCCCCATTAATGGATCATATCAGGTCCAACTAAATGTCTAATTGTAATACTTTATTTTATTTTAATTCTCTCTACACATGCTTTGAGTATGGAGGAAACACACAGAAATCTTTGTGGCATTTTGCCAACTTTTCTATTTTTTATCATTTTCCCTGAGAGAAGAGCACAGTTAGTTATAAAGACAGTAAACTCATGTTTAAACAGTGATTGTGAGCAGGATGCCATGGCCTTGGAGGTTGGTGGAGAGATGTGACAGGTGTGTATAGAAGAGTGGAGCATGGTTGAGGATGGTGGTGGGGAGAGCAGGTCAGTTGTGAGAATATATTCCATCTCCCGTATGAACAAATCTGTGGTGGTGTTCAGAGGAGTGAATGACCTTATAATAAATGTGAAACCGGTACTAACACCTGCTACCCAAAACATAATCTAAACTGTGCCTCCATTGATGAAAAATGAGGTGATAATGAGTTGGCTAACTTTGGGAAGTTCACAGGCTCCATCAGAAGGATTCTGCTTGGCTATAAAAACTCAGCAGTGAAATATGTTCAGTCCTTTTATAGACACCTTTTTGTTTCTTAGTAACTGAGATAAACCCTCAAGTGTAACAGGATGGTCAATTGTGAACCCAAGCGCAGACTCAACCAAAAGACTCTTCTTTATGGATCATGAGAAATAAAATAATAAAGAGGGAAACAGGCCTATAACTTTCTGCATATTATATATCCATCCATCTTCAACCACTTACTCCTTTTCAATTATATATATATATATATATATATATATATATATATATATATATATATATATATATATATATATATATATATATATATATATATATATATAAAAACTTGGGATACTTTTATCTTTTGCTTTTCCTTCAGTCCATTTCCATCTTGTTTCTCTTTTACCACCCCCCTTTCCCTTTCCTCCTTCCAGTTTCTACTCTTATTTAAGTCGTTGTTTAATTACAAACAAAACCCTGCCATACCATACCAGTCACCCCTCTACAAAGGTGCAACCAAGAACAGCACGATAGATTGCCCTTAAATATCCTGACTGGCAGATGTACGCAATACAGTTTAATCAGCCTGGAGGATTCTGGGCAACTGAGTTCTCTGGAATACTGCTCTCACTGTGTGCATCTGCTGCCCTCTGCTGGCTGCCAGCAGTGTAGCACAGTCTCTTACATAGATATACACGGAGCACTTTATAAGGAAAACACTTTATAAGGCACCTACTCATTCATGCATCTAATAACCTCAGACAATAGTGTGAGCCAGATGAGCTGGTTTGAGTATTTCTCCAACTGCCGATCTCCTGGGATTCTCACACACAATAGTCTCTAGAGTTTACTCAGAATGATGCAGAAAGGTAAAACATCCAGTGAGGGGCAGTCTGCAGATGGAAACACCTTGATGATGAGAGAGTTTGTACGGGCCAGACTGCTTTGAGCTGAGAGAAAGGATACAGTAACTCAGATATCCTATGCACAATTGTGTTGAGAAGAAAAGTGTCTCAGAATTCACAGCACATCAGATGTTGAGGTCGATAAACTACAACAGAAGATGAGCACACCAGGTTCCACTTCTGTCAGTCAGGAACAGAAAACTGAGGCTCCAGTGGGCACAGACTCACCAACACTGAACAGACAAAGGCTGGAAAAACGAAGCCTAGTCTGACGAACCTTGATTTCTGCTGAGGAACACAGATGGTAGGGTCAGAATTTGGCACCAACAGCATGAATCCATAGACCCAACCTGCTTTGTGTCAACAGTCCAGGCTGGTGGAGGTGGTGTAATGGTGTGGGGAACGTTATCTTGGTGCACTTTGGGCCATTAATACCAATCAATCATGGCCTGAATGCCACAACAATTTGAGTATTGTTGTTAAACGTGTACCTTCATGGCCACAATTTACCATGTTCTGGTTATTTCCTGCATGATACTGCACCATGTCACAAAGCAAAATTCATCTCAAACTGGTTTCATGAATACAAGAAGTTCTTCAGTGGCCTTCCCAGTCACCGGATCTGAATCCAGTAGAATTTTCTTAAACTTTATGATTCTAGAATTGAAGTGGTAGTGTCGTGGCGTCCCCCCGAAAGGGTGCCCTTACCCAGTATTAGTGTAGTGTTCCTAATAAAGTGATCGGTGAGTGTACATTTTAAATGTAATCATGGAGACAGAAGCTACACTGTGATCACAAGTAATGAAAGCCTGAGATGTTTTAGTGCGGGGACATCAAGCATAAAAGTTGAGTGGTCCACACAGACCTGTAGGGGGGGGGGGAAAAAAAAAAAAAAAAAAAAGAAATTAAAAAAAAAAAAAGATGTAATCATTAGAGAATTGTAATCATCACAGTCAGTGAATAAAAAAAAAAAAAAAAAAAAACAAAAAAAAAAAAAACCCCACACCGGGAAGAGGGGGAATCTCCACAGATGAGGTAAGTTACTAAGTTATGAAGGAATATCTCATTGTCGAAGTTGCTTCCCTGATAAGTCCAAGTTTATGAAGTCAGCACAACACAAAGAGACTCTAAATGCGCTCTCACTTGGGAGAAGATTTGGACTTGGACATCTGCGGTAAGAAAGACTCGTTTAAGTTAGCAGTGGACGGGATCTATCTGGCCCTAATTCTGTTTTTCTGACTTTTTCACCATCAACTCTGTTTCCACACATGCGACTGGATCAACAGTTCTGTGTCATGGACATTGAGAGACCGGACACTTCAGTGTGGAGTCAGTACACTCCTGCATCCTGACCAAACTCTGGACAAATACTTGGTTCTTTAAACTCAATCTACTACAACTTGGATATCTGATCTTGATTTCCAAATGTGCGGACTGTGAAGTGTGGAAATGAGAACAGACTGCATGTCTGCAGCAAAGAGAAAGAGACTTCTTCCATAAATGATCAATGAATTTGCAGCATCTCCTGCAGCAGTGAAAGACCTTGGTGTGATTATTGACTCCAGTCTCTCATTTGAAGCTCATGTAGATAATATTTTTAGGAAAGCCTTTTTAATCTCAGATATATCACTAATCTAAGACTTGATGCAGGAAATGCTGCTACTGCGGAACCAAAGTACAGAATGTAGCACCAGAGTCAGAAGATGTGTGTGTGTGTGTGTGTGTGTGTGTGTGTGTGTGTGTGTGAGAGAGTGTGTGTGTGTGTGTGTGTGTGTGAGTGTGTGTGTGTGTGTGTGTGTGTGTGTGTGTGTGTGTGTGTGTGTGTGTGTGTTGAAATAAAACTGCAGTAATTTGCTCAGGAAATGAGAAAAGGCCTGGGATTGGATCAGAGACAGAGACTCCAATAACATGTGATCAGCTTCATTTAGCTTTTTCTAGCAGTCAGTTTACTGAGCTTATTATTATTATTATTATTATTATTATTATTATTATTATTATTATTAATCGGTCTTTGACAGTTCATTGGTTATGATTATTGGATGATGTTGCCGTGTGATTGTTGGCTGATATTGCCAAACAAGTTATGCACTAAATTAGTACCAAAATTCAACCCTTGATATGTATTAAATATTGTTGGTAACAGCGGTTTCCTTTATTAGTAAATAATGTAAAATACTAAAGCATAACAATAAAGGTATTTAAAACTGAAATAAAAATAAAATGAAGAAATGGTCTCTAGAGTTCAGACACAAGGAGATAGAAGTTCATCTGCAGAGACCTCGATCTTTACATCTGCACTCAGTGACAACATGAAGAGGAACGTAGAAAACCGAGTCGAAACAAAAACTCATGCTGATTTAAACTTTATTTCTGATATAACAAATCTGTTTACTGCATTTCCCAACATCAGGATAAAATATGCAGATCAGATCCATTTCAGGTATTTCAGTAAGCAAATTGAGGCAGATCCTTGATTGTAGCTGCATCCAACTTTAGCTGTTGCTCATTTTTCAGAACATTCAGGATAAGACACTGGTTATGTCCCACATACAGCTAAGAGAGAGCGAGAGAGAGAGAGAGAGAGAGAGAGAGAGAGAGAGAGAGAATATTAAAAACATACAATATTTAAGAAAAATATTGAAAACCCATTTTAAGTCTGTTCTGCATGACACTTTACATATTACACACACACACACACACACACACACACCTTGATCTGGTACTTATCTACCGGGTCGCCTTTGCTTCTGTACACAAGAGACGTGTAAACAGTAAATGTTTTCCCAGTCATCTCTTGAGCTTCATTTTTGACCTAAAATAAAGAACATCATCATCAGCTTTTACACACAATCACTTCCCTGAAACAGTTTGAATGTTTATACAGTTTCCTTCATTAATGTTTAATTATTACTGTACATTTACTCCATAAGTTTAGGATGTTCTCATGATTGGTGACGTATGTGTCTAGATCTTCTTTAAAACTCAAGGCAGTGTAACAGTGAATTTCACTCCATTTACTAAACCTGAACTAAATAAACTGATCATAACACCAGCAAAGGAACATTAATGAAGATAGAAACTGTTATTCACCTTTTTGCAGATGTCAATGATGACCTCATTAGCTTCAATCCAGCTGGACGAAGACATGATGTTTCAGAAGGTTCCTGCAGTG
This sequence comes from Ameiurus melas, assembly GCA_012411365.1. NCBI lineage: Eukaryota > Metazoa > Chordata > Actinopteri > Siluriformes > Ictaluridae > Ameiurus > Ameiurus melas. The sequence continues at coordinate 391,134 of CM022774.1, forward strand.
AGAATATTTCAGCAGATAGTCAGAGAGACTCGTGTTAGATTCAGTGTAAAGTTGATATATTTATACTGTCACAGTGATGCAGCATCATGACATTTCTTTAGAGATTACACCCACACACATATTTTCTGAGGAAAGGGTGATAATATAAGATAAGAAGATAAAATAATAAAATAGAAGATAAGGCAGAACAAAAGGATTTTCTGAGGAACCTTTAGATTAGTTAGACATTAACCCCAGGTACCTGAAGAGGCAGGATTGGGAGGAACGACTTCCTGGATCTGAACTTGATGTACTTGGTACCAGAGAACCTTGGGAGAAGGTCAATGATGGATTTTGTGATTGTATTATCAGACTTGAGGCTGTATGTTCTGGACACTCAGGTGAAGAGAGTGGTGGAGCTCTCACCTGATCACCACTGGCTAGAGAACTGGATTCCTCAGCTGTGTCCAGGGCATGTCATAATGTAATAATGCAATAATGCAATGTTCTACTAATAAAATTGTATTTTCATTCAATAACCTGATGCTTTCACATTATAACATGATTTACACGTAATAATGTCATATTTAAAGTTATAATAAGATTCTGTAGATAAAAATCACGGTTTAATTCTTTCATTCATTTCTGTAAAAGTGAAACTACAATTACAAATCTGTTGAAATAATCTTATTTTTACAAAACCACATAGAGGATATTTCTAAAATAATAAACATTACTGTATATTCAGATGTATATAATAACGTGGCACTTTCATCAAATCTTAAAGGTATATTTTTATTAAAACCTCGTCTTATTAAAATTAAAAAGTTGTAAAAACTGAAATCATGTATTTCCCCCTCAGAGATCCACTGATCAAAGCTACACACACTCTCTACTTTGATTTTAGTTAAAAACAACAATATTTATAGCTTTGTGCTATATGAATATAATGTCCAGGTTTGATGAGAGGAAAAATCTAAATACCGGATTAAAGTCAGTTCATGATGCAGAACTTTTAACTGGAATATATTCGACTCATTTTATCTGACACCATCATTTTTAAGGGTCTGAATGTGATCATGATCATTTCCCCTTGATGACCATTTGCTTTTTGGTTTTGGGGAATTTTGCACACATTGGGATAATTACACCAGTGTTTTACAAGATAAATCACTAATCTGGAGTGTTTCATATATTATTACCCCTGGCCCAAATGATTGAATCACCACACGTAGAGGACGCGCACACAGTTCTTTACTTTGTAGCAAATAAACAAAGCACAGACATGACACAAAACTATTTTTGTTTAATAGCTGAACATTCTGACTTTGTGAAACACACCTCAAACTAATTCAATTAAATTGTTTTAATTAATCAAAAAAATTTTTAGAAGAAGAAATGTAAAAAATTATGGCTTGTAATTTTCATTTCTAAAACAAATAGCAGTACTAAAAATGCAAATTAGTCTGCAGGTAAAAGAGAATTCTTACAGATTTAACATGCTGGTGGACTAATTGAAAAGAAACATGGGTCTGTATAGTCCTGTGTAGTGCTGTGTAGGTGTGTGTAGGTCTGTGTAGTGCTGTGTAGGTCTGTGTAGTGCTGTGTAGGTCTGTGTAGTGCTGTGTAGGTCTGTGTAGTGCTGTGTAGGTCTGTGTAGTGCTGTGTAGGTGTGTGTAGGTGTGTGTAGGTCTGTGTAGTGCTGTGTAGGTGTGTGTAGGTGTGTGTAGGTCTGTGTAGTGCTGTGTAGGTGTGTGTAGGTGTGTGGGTGTGTGTAGTCCTGTGTAGGTGTGTGTAGGTGTGTGTAGGTGTGTGTGGGTGTGTGTAGGTGTGTGTAGTCCTGTGTAGGTGTGTGTAGGTGTGTGTAGTCCTGTGTAGGTGTGTGTAGGTGTGTGTGGGTGTGTGTAGGTGTGTGTAGTCCTGTGTAGGTGTGTGTAGGTGTGTGTGGGTGTGTGTAGGTGTGTGTAGTTCTGTGTAGGTGTGTGTGGGTGTGTGTAGGTGTGTGTAGTCCTGTGTAGGTGTGTGTAGGTGTGTGTGGGTGTGTGTAGGTGTGTGTAGTCCTGTGTAGGTGTGTGTGGGTGTGTGTAGGTGTGTGTAGTCCTGTGTAGGTGTGTGTAGGTGTGTGTAGGTGTGTGTAGGTGTGTGTAGGTCTGTGTAGTGCTGTGTAGGTGTGTGTAGTGCTGTGTAGTGCTGTGTAGGTCTGTGTAGTGCTGTGTAGGTCTGTGTAGGTGTGTGTAGTCCTGTGTAGTCCTGTGTAGGTGTGTGTAGGTGTGTGTAGGTGTGTGTAGTCCTGTGTAGTCTTGTGTAGGTGTGTGTAGGTGTGTGTAGTTCTGTGTAGGTGTGTGTAGGTGTGTGTAGTTCTGTGTAGGTGTGTGTAGGTGTGGCAAATATAATTGGGTATCAGCATATCAGTGAAAGGAAATATCATGTTTCCAAAAAAAAAAGAACCCAGGGGAAGCATATAAATGGAAAACAAACAGGACACAATCCTGCCTCTTCAGGTACCTAGGGTTAATGTCAGAAAATCATTTTGTTCTGCCTTATCTTATCTTATCTTATCTTATGTTATCACAGTTACCACTTCTGTCAGTCAGGAACAGAAAACTGAGGCTCCAGTGGGCACAGACTCACCAACACTGAACAGACAAAGGCTGGAAAAACGAAGCCTAGTCTGACGAACCTTGATTTCTGCTGAGGAACACAGATGGTAGGGTCAGAATTTGGCACCAACAGCATGAATCCATAGACCCAACCTGCTTTGTGTCAACAGTCCAGGCTGGTGGAGGTGGTGTAATGGTGTGGGGAACGTTATCTTGGTGCACTTTGGGCCATTAATACCAATCAATCATGGCCTGAATGCCACAACAATTTGAGTATTGTTGTTAAATGTGTACCTTCATGGCCACAATTTACCATGTTCTGGTTATTTCCTGCATGATACTGCACCATGTCACAAAGCAAAATTCATCTCAAACTGGTTTCATGAACACAAGAAGTTCTTCAGTGGCCTTCCCAGTCACCGGATCTGAATCCTGTAGAATTTTCTTAAACTTTATGATTCTAGAATTGAAGTGGTAGTGTCGTGTCGTCCCCCCGCAAAGGGTGCAATTACCCAGTATTAGTGTAGTGTTCCTAATAAAGTGATTTGTGAGTGTACATTTTAAATGTAATCATGGAGACAGAAGCTACACTGTGATCACAAGTAATGAAAGCCTGAGATGTTTTAGTGCGGGGACATCAAGCATAAAAAGTTGAGTGGTCCACACAGACCTGTGCAGCCGAGGAGTTCGGGGAGCGACACGGCCGTGGTACAGCGCCAGTGGAGAAACTCGGCCACGGCGGAGAAAACGCTAGAGATGAAAATATGTGGAAGAAGTACGATGAAAATCTTTGAGAAAATCCCAATTAAAATCCCAGGAAACAGCACTGAATCATTAAACTCTGTAATGTCACACAGTGAAAAACCCAGAGTGAAAAACATCTCACACACGGAGGAGGGTGAGATCTCCACAGATGAGGTAAGTTACTAAGTTATGAAGGAATATCTCATTGTCGAGTTGCTTCCCTGATAAGTCCAAGTTTATGAAGTCAGCACAACACAAAGAGACTCTAAATGCGCTCTCACTTGGGAGAAGATTTGGACTTGGACATCTGCGGTAAGAAAGACTCGTCTAAGTTAGCAGTGGACGGGATCTATCTGGCCCTCCTTCTGTTTTTCTGACTTTTTCACCATCAACTCTGTTTCCACACATGCGACTGGATCAACAGTTCTGTGTCATGGACATTGAGAGACCGGACACTTCAGTGTGGAGTCAGTACACTCCTGCATCCTGACCAAACTCTGGACAAATACTTGGTTCTTTAAACTCAATCTACTACAACTTGGATATCTGATCTTGATTTCCAAATGTGCGGACTGTGAAGTGTGGAAATGAGAACAGACTGCATGTCTGCAGCAAAGAGAAAGAGACTTCTTCCATCAATGATCAATGAGTTTGCAGCATCTCCTGCAGCAGTGAAAGACCTTGGTGTGATTATTGACTCCAGTCTCTCATTTGAAGCTCATGTAGATAATATTTTTAGGAAAGCTTTTTTAATCTCAGATATATCACTAATCTAAGACTTGATGCAGGAAATGCTGCTACTGCGGAACCAAAGTACAGAATGTAGCACCAGAGTGAAGATATGTGTGTGTGTGTGAGTGTGTGTGTGTGTGTGTGTGTGTGTGTGTGTGTGTGTGTGTGTGTGTGTGTGTGTGTGTGTGTGAGTGTGTTGAAATAAAACTGCAGTAATTTGCTCAGGAAATGAGAAAAGGTCTGGGATTGGATCAGAGACAGAGACTCCAATAACATGTGATCAGCTTCATTTAGCTTTTTATGGCAGTCAGTTTACTGAGCTTATTATTATTATTATTATTATTATTATTATTATTATTATTATTATGAATCGGTCTTTGACGGTTCATTGGTTATGATTATTGGATGATGTTGCCGTGTGATTGTTGGTTGATATTTAGAGATAATGGCATTTTTATGATAATCCTATTTTTTTTTTATTGCCAAACAAGTTATGCACTAAATTAGTACCAAAATTCAACCCTTGATATGTATTAAGTATTGTTGGTAACAGCGCTTTCCTTTATTAGTAAATAATGTAAAATACTAAAGCATAACAATAAAGGTATTTAAAACTGAAATAAAAATAAAATGAAGAAATGGTCTCTAGAGTTCAGACACAAGGAGATAGAAGTTCATCTGCAGAGACCTCGATCTTTACATCTGCACTCAGTGACAACATGAAGAGGAACGTAGAAAACCGAGTCAAAACAAAAACTCATGCTGATTTAAACTTTATTTCTGATATAACAAATCTGTTTACTGCATTTCCCAACATCAGGATAAATTATGCAGATCAGATCCATTTCAGGTATTTCAGTAAGCAAATTGAGGCAGATCCTTGATTGTAGCTGCATCCAACTTTAGCTGTTGCTCATTTTTCAGAACATTCAGGATAAGACACTGGTTATGTCCCACATACAGCTAAGAGAGAGCGAGAGAGTGAGAGAGAGAGAGAGAGAGAGAGAGAGAGAGAGAATATTAAAAACATACAATATTTAAGAAAAATATTGAAAACCCATTTTAAGTCTGTTCTGCATGACACTTTACATATTACACACACACACACACACACACACCTTGATCTGGTACTTATCTACCGGGTCGCCTTTGCTTCTGTACACAAGAGACGTGTAAACAGTAAATGTTTTCCCAGTCATCTCTTGAGCTTCATTTTTGACCTAAAATAAAGAACATCATCATCAGCTTTTACACACAATCACTTCCCTGAAACAGTTTGAATGTTTATACAGTTTCCTTCATTAATGTTTAATTATTACTGTACATTTACTCCATAAGTTTAGGATGTTCTCATGATTGGTGACGTATGTGTCTAGATCTTCTTTAAAACTCAAGGCAGTGTAACAGTGAATTTCACTCCATTTACTAAACCTGGACTAAATAAACTGATCATAACACCAGCAAAGGAACATTAATGAAGATAGAAACTGTTATTCACCTTTTTGCAGATGTCAATGATGACCTCATTAGCTTCAATCCAGCTGGACGAAGACATGATGTTTCAGAAGGTTCCTGCAGTGAGAATATTTCAGCAGATAGTCAGAGAGACTCGTGTTAGATTCAGTGTAAAGTTGATATATTTATACTGTCACAGTGATGCAGCATCATGACATTTCTTTGGAAATTACACCCACACACATATTTTCTGAGGAAAGGGTACAATATAAGATAAGAAGATAAAATAATAAAATAGAAGATAAGGCAGAACAAAAGGATTTTCTGAGGAACCTTTAGATTAGTTAGACATTAATCCTAGGTACCTGAAGAGGCAGGATTGGGAGGAACGACTTCCTGGATCTGAACATGATGTACTTAGTACCAGAGAACCTTGGGAGAAGGTCAATGATGGATTTTGTGATTGTATTATCAGACTTGAGGCTGTATGTTCTGGACACTCAGGTGAAGAGAGTGGTGGAGCTCTCACCTGATCACCACTGGCTAGAGAACTGGATTCCTCAGCTGTGTCCAGGGCATGTCATAATGTAATAATGCAATAATGCAATGTTCTACTAATAAAACCGTATTTTCATTCAATAACCTGATGCTTTCACATTATAACATGATTTACACGTAATAATGTCATATTTAATGTTATAATAAGATTCTGTAGATAAAAATCACGGTTTAATTCTTTCATTCATTTCTGTAAAAGTGAAACTACAATTACAAATCTGTTGAAATAATCTTATTTTTACAAAACCACATAGTGGATATTTCTAAAATAATAAACATTACTGTATATTCAGATGTATATAATAACGTGGCACTTTCATCAAATCTTAAAGGTATATTTTTATTAAAACCTCGTCTTATTAAAATTAAAAAGTTGAAAAAACTGAAATCATCTATTTTCCCCTCAGAGATCCACTGATCAAAGCTACACACACTCTCTACTTTGATTTTAGTTAAAAACAACAATATTTATAGCTTTGTGCAATATGAATATAATGTCCAGGTTTGATGAGAGGAAAAATCTAAATACCGGATTAAAGTCAGTTCATGATGCAGAACTTTTAACTGGAATATATTCGACTCATTTTATCTGACACCGTCATTTTTAAGGGTCTGAACGTGATCATGATCATTTCCCTTGATGACCATTTGCTTTTTCGGTTTTGGGGGATTTTGCACACATTGGGATAAATACACCAGTGTTTTACAAGATAAATCACTAATCTGGAGTGTTTCATATATTACTACCCCTGGCCCAAATGATTGAATCACCACACGTAGAGGACGCGCACACAGTTCTTTACTTTGTAGCAAATAAACAAAGCACAGACATGACACAAAACTATTTTTGTTTAATAGCTGAACATTCTGACTTTGTGAAACACACCTCAAACTAATTCAATTAAATTGTTTTAATTAATCAAAAAAAATTTTAGAAGAAGAAATGTAAAAAATTATGGCTTGTAATTTGCATTTCTAAAACAAATAGCAGTACTAAAAATGCAAATTAGTCTGCAGGTAAAAGAGAATTCTTACAGATTTAACATGCTGGTGGACTAATTGAAAAGAAACATGGGTCTGTATAGTCCTGTGTAGTGCTGTGTAGGTGTGTGTAGGTCTGTGTAGTGCTGTGTAGGTCTGTGTAGTGCTGTGTAGGTCTGTGTAGTGCTGTGTAGGTGTGTGTAGGTGTGTGTAGTGCTGTATAGGTGTGTGTAAGTGTGTGTAGGTCTGTGTAGTGCTGTGTGTGTGTGTGGGTGTGTGTAGGTGTGTGTAGGTGTGTGTAGTCCTGTGTGGGTGTGTGTAGGTGTGTGTAGGTGTGTGTGGGTGTGTGTAGGTGTGTGTAGGTGTGTGTGGGTGTGTGTAGGTGTGTGTAGTCCTGTGTAGGTGTCTGTAGGTGTGTGTAGTCCTGTGTAGGTGTGTGTAGGTGTGTGTGGGTGTGTGTAGGTGTGTGTAGTCCTGTGTAGGTGTGTGTAGGTGTGTGTAGTCCTGTGTAGGTGTGTGTGGGTGTCTGTAGGTGTGTGTAGTCCTGTGTAGGTGTCTGTAGGTGTGTGTAGGTGTGTGTGGGTGTGTGTAGGTCTGTGTAGTGCTGTGTGGGTGTGTGTAGTGCTGTGTAGTGCTGTGTAGGTGTGTGTAGGTCTGTGTAATTCTGTGTGGGTGTGTGTAATGCTGTGTAGTGCTGTGTAGGTCTGTGTAGTGCTGTGTAGGTCTGTGTAGGTGTGTGTAGTCCTGTGTAGTCCTGTGTAGGTGTGTGTAGGTGTGTGTAGGTGTGTGTAGTCATGTGTAGGTGTGTGTAGTTCTGTGTAGGTGTGTGTAGGTGTGTGTAGTTCTGTGTAGGTGTGTGTAGGTGTGGCAAATATAATTGGGTATCAGCATATCAGTGAAAGGAAATATCATGTTTCCAAAAAAAAAGAACCCAGGGGAAGCATATAAATGGAAAACAAACAGGACACAATCCTGCCTCTTCAGGTACCTAGGGTTAATGTCAGAAAATCATTTTGTTCTGCCTTATCTTATCTTATCTTATCTTATGTTATCACAGTTTCCTCAGAAAATGTGTGTGTTTTGTGTGTGTGCATGTGCGTGTGTGTGAGTGTAAGTGTGTGTGTGTGTGTGTGAGTGTAAGGGTGTGTGTGTGTGAGTGTAAGGGTGTGTGTGAGTGTGGACGCATGCAGTACGCATGGAGAAATCACCATTTACGTCTATAAACTGATAACGATCGGTCAGATAAGACCTGAGCCAGGAGAGGACTGTTCCCTTAATGCCAACAACATTTTCTAATCTATCAAGGAGAATAGTGTGATCTATGGTATCAAAAGCTGCACTAAGGTCGAGTAACACAAGCAGCGAGACACAACCCTGATCAGAGGTCAGAAGAAGGTCATTTACTACTTTAACTAGTGCTGTCTCTGTGCTGTGATGAGGTCTAAATCCTGACTGATATATTTCATGAATGTTGTTCCTATCTAAGTATGAGCATAACTGCTTTGCTACTACCTTTTCTAAAATGTTAGAGATGAAGGGGAGATTTGATATTGGTCTATAGCTGGACAATTGAGACGGGTCAAGGTCAGGTTTTTTTATCAATGGTTTAATAACTGCTAATTTAAGTGATTTAGGTACATAGCCAGTGGTTAGGGAAGAATTTACTATATTTAAAAGTGACTTAATTACTCCTGGACAAATCTGTTTAAACAAACATGTAGGTATGGGATCTAGTATGCAGGTTGATGAATTGGCTGATGAGATTAGTGTGTTAGTTCAGTCTCATTTTTTTTTTTTTTTTTTTTTTTTTTTTTTTTTTTTTTTTTTTTTTATCTATTAATTTATTATTTTCAATTTTATAAATGAAAAACTTCATGAAATCGTCACTGCTATGAAATGATTGAGTGTTTTCCTCTGAAGTGGTTTTATTCCTAGTTAGTTTTGCTACCGTGTTGAAGAGGAATCTGGAATTGTTTTGGTTGTCTCCTATTAAGGTGGAGAAATAGATCTTTTAGCATCAGCAAGAGATTTCCTATATTGCAGTAGACTCTCCTTCCATGCTGTCTAGATATCTCCAGCTTGGTTTGGCGCCATTTACGTTCTAATTGTCTAGATTTCTGTTTTAATGATCGCGTTTGATCATTATACCAGGGTGCAATTTTCTTTTCTCTAATTATTGTTTTTTGAGTGGAGCCACTCTATCTAGTGTGTGCGGAGTGTTGACTCCAAACTTTCAGTTGCCTGATCGAGTTTACTACGGATCAGGCGCTGATCCAAATCTAACTGATGTCTCTGGTAGGTTATTTATGAAGCTCAGTGCAGTAGCTGATGTGAATGTGCGTTTCTGCCGTGGCGAGGCGAGGTGGAGATATTATAATCCATACGGATTATGAATGAGATAAGATGGTGGTCTGAGATAACTTCGAACTGTGGAAAAATTTCAATATTTTCTATACTTAGTCCGTATGTTAGTATGAGGTCAAGAGTGTGACCACCATTATGAGTAGGCCCGATTACGTTCTGATTAATCCCTACTGAATCTAAGATGGACGACCGCTGTTCTCAGAGGGTCCTCCAGGTTATCAAAATGAATATTAAAATCTCCAACGATTAATGCTTTATTTACAGACACAACCAGGTTTGATACAAAGTCTGCAAATTCACTAAGAAATTCAGTATAAGGCCCTGGGGGTCTGTAAATAATAATTAGAGGAATTGACATTTTTTTGGCTACGTAATTTACACTGGTATAAAGAATTTCAAAGGAATTAAACTTATGACTATATTTTTGTGTGATGACTAGATTTTCACTATGGATAAGACCAACACCTCCTCCTCTACCAGTTGAACGAGGCTGATGTACATAACTGTATCCAGGAGGACTGGCTTCATTTAATGCTTCATACTCATTTGGTTTAATCCAAGTTTCCGTTAAACACATTAAATTACATTCCTGGTCAGTAATGATGTCGTTGATAATAAGAGCCTTAGACATAAGAGATCTAACGTTTAATAGTCCTAGCTTCAGATCAAAAGTGCTGGCTGTGCATTCAATATGATTTAATTTTAATTAGGTTACGAAGATTTCCGAGATTTTCTATATATTTGTATAGTTCGGGTAACAGACACAGTCTCTATAGTATGTATTACTGTTGATGGACTACTAATTGAACATTGATTATACTGACTGTTATTGTCAGAAGATGTACTTACAGTAGACAGTCACTTGGAGTGTAGCGCCTTGGAGATGTTGTCAGACAGCAGTTCCGCTCCAACGCATCGACTCAGTCTCATGTGTGGAAACAGAGAAGACCGTGACTGCGTTTACGTGGACAGCAGTAATCTAATTATTGACCTTATTCTGAATAAAACAATATTTTGATTAAGGTGTTTACGCGAGTCCCTTTTAGAATATTCCTTTCATATTCCCGTTTTACATGTTATACAACCTAGATCGATTAACGTCACACATCATTACGTCCCCGCGCCACGCCGTCCGACGTTCCCTGCAGAAAGTCACGTATCAACATACAGATGGTGTTCGTTATGGAACTGTATACAGTTTTAGGTGTTTTTATTTTTCATTTCACTAAAACTTCAAGTGCAGTTAATTATTGGTCATGCTAGACGTGTAAATAGACGACCGCTTGAAGCCGTGGGCTGTGTCCCAAACCTCGTACTTACCTACATGTATTTCATGACAGACGTGCTGTCTGATTTGCCGTCAAACGGTTGAGCACTGCCGTGTGTGATCGTGTCCTGTGTGGTGAAACCTCCCACATGATGTTAATAGTGTGATTAAGGTGTTTACATGTCTATAATGCACTTAGATAATGCGAACAAAATAGGATTACTCCACATGTATTAATTCCATTTCTGTTTACACCGAGTATGACTTTAGTCAGTTTAAGGTAATTATTAATCGCTGTTTACATGCTAGTTTCTCAATCAGAATATCGTCTTAATCAGGTTAATATCAGATTATTGTTGTCCATGTAAACGTACTGAGTGATACTGAGTGACAGCACCTTCAGGTTCTCTTTCTTGGTGATGTGTTGTGCTGACTTCACACTATCATTCATGTCTAAGATTCTGTATTTCATAGTGATTAAAGACTGCAGTGACTCTTGGATGGAAAAGTTCCTGCTGAACTGATTTGTGTGTCCTGAGCTGAGAGAGTGAAGAGTGTCATTGTCTCTCTGCAGGTTGTGTGATTGTGGTGTCTCAGATGAAGGCTGTGCTGCTCTGACTTCAGCTCTGACATCAAACTCCTCACACCTGAGAGAACTGGATCTGTCTAGGAATGAACTCAGAGACTCAGGAGTGAAGTGTCTTTCTGCTGTACTGGAGAATCCTCACTGTAAACTGGAGACACTGAGGTAAGATCATCTCTCTGAGAGTCACATGACCTGCTCCTCAGTAAGACCCTCTCTAATAGTGAGACTGAAGCCGAGGTTTTAGGTTCAGCATCAAATATCCTGAGGAGGAAAATCATTTAATTTAAGTCCACATTGATGTTTTTTCCTGATCTGATCACAATTTTTGTATTCAGTGGTTGTAGTAGTATAAGCAGATCAGGGCCGAGTTTCCCAAAAGCATCACAGCACAAACATCATTTAATGGTAGAGCGAGCATCACTTTGAACTCTCTCTCTCTCCCAGTTACAATGATCTTAACTTTGTAATGTTTTTAGGAAACTCAGCCCTGATTGTTCTTGTAAATTTGGTTACATTATATCACACACACACACACACACACACACACACAGCTTTGTCTTTGTGCACCTGACTACACCAAGCCTTTTGATATTGCTTGTTTTTCAGGGTTTCACATGCTCAAGTTTATTAAGCTCCCTTATTTATACAGTTTTCTAAACCCAAACACCAATATGTTTAGAAATAACTTTCCCCGAATACCATTACGTACACAGATCAACAATTTTGCCACGGAGTGCAACGTCCTCATAGACAGTCATGTTGCGGCCTTCGCCGTTCCAGGGACAGTTATCTAGTAGGTGTAACCCAGCTCCAATACCCTTTAATTGTCCTGTCACATTTCATCCTTAAAAAATAACCTGTGTCATTGTCTGTCCTGACTGGTCTACCACGAGCAGAGGATTCTCCACAAATTCACACACATTAGGAGTTTCTTTCATATTTATTCTACATTTTCTGTTTAAAATGCTCACAAAAAGTATACCCCTTTACTTTACTCTATACCTTATAATATCCATATACAATAATAATTATATAATCCATATACTCCTTTTATTATCCTTATGATATCCTTATAAACAAACAGAAACTCAAACGAAGCTTCTTTACCTGCAACAGCATCCTTTACAAAACATTAACCAATGAAACGGATCAAAATAATCCCTTTATCTTCATCAGTTTTTCCAGGAAGTCTTCAATTCTCCTAGCAGGATCAACTCTTTCAACCAATCGAAGACAGCGACCTTAAAAGCGGCGCACCACTTATCAATAAAGACTCTTCAGACACAATCTCAACATCCAGTGCTGTGAAAAGTATTCCTGATTTCTTCTGTGTTTGTGCAGATCTCATAGTAAATAGTTTCAGAAATTAAAACACAATCTGAGATAAAAGGCGTAAATACAGACGTAAACCTGAGTAAACACACAGTACAGTTTTTAAATGAATGTGTTATTTATCGAAGCAAAAAATATTATCCAATACCAACCGGGCCTGTGTGAAAATGTATTTTCCTAGAACACTGTTCAATCACATCTACACTTAAACAGAACTTTTTCAGCAGCATGGAGTTGGTTAAAATATCTTACCCAGTAACACACTGACAAAGTTGAAAGAGATTCCAGAAATGAAGAAGAAGGAGATTGAAGGGGTACAAAGCTATTTCAGAGGCTCTGGTACCAGATGGGCTGGGTTGAGTATTTCAGAAACTGCGGATCTCCTTGCATTTCACGGTTTATAATGAGGAGATACTCACACACCTGACTAAGAAATTCTGCAGAAATGTTTCTTTGTGTGTGTGTGTCCTCCATCCATCCATCCATCCATCCACCTTCTACCACGTAATCTGTTTCAGGGTCACGGGGAACCTGGAACCTATCCCAGGAAGCATCAGGCACAAGGCAGGGTACACCTGGACAGGGTGCCAGTCCATCGCAGGGCACATCATTATTATTATTATTACTGAAAATATACAGTCAATTCAAATCGGATGGCTGCAACACACTCCAAAAAAGTTGGGACAGTCGACTGTTTAGCGCTGTGTAACATCAGCTTTTCTTTTAATAGCACTTATTAAGCATTTGGACGCTGAGTGAAGACTCCAGTTGGTTAAGTCTAGCGAGCAGAATTTTCCCCGTTCATCCAGTACACATTTCTTCATCTGTGCAGCTGCACGAGGACTTCATCCCCTTATTTTACATGTCATAATGCACCACATGTTCTCAATGGGAGATGGGTCAGGACTGCAGAAGGCCATGCTCGCACACGCACTCTCTGCTTACGCAACCATGCGCTTGTAATCCGTGTAGAATGTGGTCTGTCCTGCTCTGGATGGAAGCATATGTTGCTCCACAATGTGTACATATCGTTCTGCATTAATGCTGCTTTCACAGATGTGCAAGTTTCCCCTGCCATGGGCACTGACACGCCCCCATGCCATGGGCACTGACACGCCCTCACGCCATGGGCACGAACACGCCCTCACGCCATGGGCACGGACACACCCCCACGCCATGACAGACACGGGATTTTGACACTGATCACAACTTGGATGGTCCTTTTCCTCTTCGGTCCGGAGAACACTATGGCTGAGGACAGCCAGTCAATATGTGAGTATGGAATCACCTGTGCAGGTGTTCTGAACTCTCAGATACTATCTGACGCCACCTGGAAGGCCCGCCCCCTTCCCCACATCCCACGCTCTGGACTGGATCCATCAGTATGCTGGACTTCACTAACATTACACACACACACTGTACACATTTTTATCTAAAGATGACAAAAAGTGATTCAATATATTTCTCATATTTTTATTTTGGTTTTGATCAGCACTCTCCTTCTCACAGTTATAAGCAGACGCAGATGTCACGCATGTTGATACGGGACAAACAAATTCTAAAAGGATTACATAAAAATAATATACTGTTATGAGCTGGTTTCTTTATGTTTATGGTACATTACTACAGAATCACTTAAAAATCCACCATCCTGAGACCACAAGTTCGAATCCTGACGGTGCCATAGACATCTCCGTAGCCGGGAGTCCAACAGAGAAAAACTGGGCGTGCTCTCAGGGTGGGAGGGGTTACGGTCTCTCCTGCATCTACAGCACCCACTGACAGTTCGAAACATAAAACTGAAGGACAACAACAACGACAACAACAACAACTGAAGCAGAAAAAAGAGAGATAAGATTTCCAACAGGTGAAACTGAGAAAGTCTCTCTCATAACTTTATGTTTTAATCTTAACCTTCTTCACCGGGACTCTTCCATCCTCTCCTCCTGGTAAAGTTATTCATCTGTTGCTCCTCAACACATTTCATGGTAGGAAGTGTTTGTTCAGCTTTGGGTAATAAGATAAATGACTGAATATTATTAAAAAGTCAACAAAAAGCTGTCCTTGGTCATTTAAAGTCTACCTTAAATCTGTGTCTGATGGGTACAGTACTGTCCTGCCAGAGATCGTGAGTAGAGCGCTGGGTATCAGGGCCAGATGTTAATCTACACTGATCGAGTTATCAAGATACTTTTAAGTTTTATAGAATAAATAAAACCCCACATGCGCACAGCAAAAACAAATCAACAGGTGTGACGATCAGGTGTCCACATACTTGTGGTCATACAGTATTTACCACACCCGGCACTGAGCTGCTCTAATCCTGTTACAGAACATTCACTTTCTTACTGATTTTATTATGTATTGTATTTTATAGTTTATTATATGAACGCATTTTTGCCATGTAAGAGATTTGTGTATTTCTATTTCTTTAACAAAACGTTCAAAAGCTGCTGATTTGTACGTCACCGTTTCTGCTACACGTTTTTCTTTGTATCTTTTACATTAAATGTTTCTGTTAAAAAGTGTTTAAATCTGATTTGGTCTTATTTATTAAAAGTTATTTAGTCTTTAAAGAGAAAAAAGATCAGATGGGTTTGAGGATCAGGGAATACTCACAGTTTCAGTATCGGATATTTACTCTCACACACAAACGATTAAAAACAAATACATTATTTCTGATATTAATATCATTAAAGGGTTTACTCGGCTGTGTTATACGTTTTATTTAATAAAGTATTCATTATCATTTGTGCGTTTTGCCTTGCCTCGATGTTTAGTCTAAATCATTTCTGATTCTTAACCATTACATCTGTAACAACCGGTTTCAGAAAGATTTACTTATTATAAAATATTATACTATTATTTACTCATTATAAAATATTATAAATGTGTCAAACTAAAAAAAACACACCATATTCATAGATTTTCTCCAGCAACTCAAACCTCCCTGTGTGTGACAAAACATCCAGTGCTGATTATTATTATTATTATTATTATTATTATTATTATTATTATTATTATTATTGTTGTTGTTGTTGATCGATTGCCCAGGAGGCTAAAACATGTTAAGCTAGATCAATAGCATCATTAAACAGCCGATAATAAACAGCTTCACATAAACAGCTCGGCCTTTTCCTGGCTCCCCCTACAGACTGAAACGCGCATGCGCGGTTCACATCAGCAGGTGAGTTTGCGCCCCCTGGCGTCTTGGAGGTGACTGCCTCAAACATTAAATTGTTCTTTGATTTAAATCAAGAACCGAAGCGGCCATGAATTATTCCTTTTTTCTGTTTTCTCCTGATCTTGACTTAACCAATAACCGTTTCCTCATGCTGTAATTTTATCCCGAGAAAGCTGGCGCTTTGTCAGTGGGACGAGTGTTACATGCATGTTGACATCTTCACATGTTTAAACCTCTACACTGATGGTCACTTGTTCACAACAGATTTTAATTTCTTATTCCTTTAAGCAAATTTCACAAGTTCTAGCACATCTATACAAAGAAATAAGCACAACTGTCTACAATTTACACAATTACCAAATACGTATGTCTCGCTGATCAAAACTAAATGCATTGTTTCTCAGAGTCGTACTCTACAAATCACCTCATGCACAAGTCCATTCAACTGTCAGAATCTATCATTATATATTCCACAAATAAATATAAAGATATGAAGTGTTTGAAATGTAGGCACCTCCCAAAAATGTAGTTGAATAAATGGTGTGCTTGCTGCATTTTTGGGTGGATGCAGTTTGAGACTACATTTCCCATGGTCCTTTGTTTTTGAATACCTTGCAATTTGTTTCCATTGGAGTAGTTCAAGCCAATGGGTTGCCTGTTTAATTAAACTCCTAGCCAATCAGAGGTCACCTTTGTTGGGGAGGGGAGAGAGGGAAAAAAAGGAAAGGAGGGGGAGAGGTAGCGAACAGGAGAGGGAGAAACACGCGGGAGGAGAGCGGGGGAAAAGAAAACAAAGAACAGCGTTTTAACGCAGAGGTGATGTTTGTAGACTAAACTTCTATTAAAGTAGTGGCACAAATATCATTTTATTCAGCGAAAGGAAAGCAACTATCCGCTCGGTAAATTTGTGAACTGTAAGGTGAAGTGCTAGCTTAGCTGCGTTTGTTTGTTTTGCACTAGCTTGGGAAAAACAAAGCTAAGTACAGTCTGTAACTCGTGGACTAATGTCTTCGTGAGGGACGGACATCTGTAACCGCCAGTCGCAGTGTCGCTGTGAAACTGAAGGACGAGTACTGGGGAGAACTGTGCTAGGTAGCATAGTAGCTACTACGCTGTCTAAGGAGGAACTCCATCGCTGAACCTGCGTCGCTGAATGAACCTTCTGGAACCTCGCGTGCCGTGGATTCATTCTCTCAGCTCGTGACCACAGTGGCTAATTCTTCTGTTCCAGAGGCGTGAGTAACGGAGAGGTTTTGTAGCGTTCATTAAAGGAACCAAGGAGGATTTTTTGTTTGTATGTGCACCAACTCACGGGCCCCATCAGAAAACCCAAGCGCTTGGTGAAGGTTCTGAACAGTTAAAAAAGGGTTTAAGTGGTAAAATCCAAACTGTACTGTTCCTGTTGTTTCATAATTAGAAAGGAGTGTTTGAGTTACTGGTCTAAATTTTGTTTCTAATACATGTATACAGCTTGAAGTTTTTGTTTAGCATAATAAATGTTTTTTATTTTTGTTATACATACTACCTGGCTTTACTGGACGTTTTTTTTTATTTAATAAGGTTTATATATATATATTTGGCCTAGTTATACTCAATATTTGGTTCTGGGGAATAACAATACCGCTCATAGTGTGTGAGTGGGGTAATTCTTCAGTGGAGGCACCGCGCTATTAGGGATTAAATAATTTACATACATTTCTGCTTGTTATAATATAACAACATCTGGTAAATAGAGGTTAGCCAAATTCACCATCAACTGCTAAATACTCAGGATCCTGTTAATTAAAACCATTTACTGTAGTAACCTTCTCTAATATTACACTTCCGGCGCCAGGAAGGGGTTACATTTTTGGAGGCACCGCTGGGATTCTCTCTGTTTACCAGATAGGCAAAGTTTTATTTATTTGTAGTCAGTAACCTTTAACACAACCTGAAACAACACCAGTCAGTAAAACTTTCAGTACCTGTAGTGTATTTTAGTCATGGATTTTTCTCAAGCAGTTCAGTGGGGTCTGCAGCAGACTGTCAATCCGTCTCGTACTATACTATTGAGTAATGTTCCAATATACACTAGCAAGGAGACCATTGATAAAGTCCTAGACACAGTTAAAGTCTTTGGTCGTACCAAGATAGGTGATCGACGTGGAGACTCTACTGGCACTCAGTTGTTCATCTTAGTGGAGACTAGCTTTGACTTATCCCCTGACTCTATACCTCGGAAATAGGCATTGAAGGTGAGGCTGGACCATGGACTGTGCACCTTGTGGGAACGCCTTCATACCCGATGTTGCTCCCGAGGACGATTCTTTCCGTACGAAGCTGATGTCACTACTTGAAAAGGAAGGCAAGTCTATGGAGGATTTTCAGGCCGTTGTAGAAGAAAATCGAGCTCCCAAAACAGATGTGAATTTGGATTTAGTGACTGCTATTGGCAAATTAGTGGACAAATGCAACCAAGTGTCCACTGATGGACCTAGCTACAGAAAACTTAGACTATTCTCAGGAGTGAAACCTGTACCTCAAGGTGAGGAAGAATATGAAGCCTGGATGGAGCAGGCAACACAAATGATGAGTGAGTGGCAATGTACTGATGCTGCTAAGAGACAGCGTTTAGTGGAGAGTTTAAAAGGACCAGCTGCTGACATTGTTCGCTTCTTGAAAATTAGCACTCCTACTGCCACAGCGGCTGATTACTTATCTGCTCTTGACACAGCATATGGTACTACAGAGAACGGAGATGACATCTTGGTCAAGTTCAAAAGCACATTTCAGAATGTTGGAGAAAAACTATCTGATTTCCTGTATCGCGCCTGACAAACTTCTCCATCGTGCCCCTTCTTAAAGGAGGAGTTAAAGCTGCAGACATGAACAGAGTTCGGATGGAACGCTAGCCAAGGTGCACTTACTCATGACATGATTGTGCTCCGTATACGGATGAGTCATACTCTGGAAAACCCCCTCTTTTTCCCAGCTAATGCGAGAAGTGCGAGAGGAAGGAAACTGGATTAGCAAAAGGGAGGGTAGAAAACAACTGTACTA
>CM022774.1:410454-430454 GCA_012411365.1 Ameiurus melas
ATCTTACTTTGAACAATTTACAACGTATTTAACTTGTGCGGTCTGTGAGTGCTTTAGTGCTGTGTAGGTCCTGTGTATGTCCTGTAGGATTGTGTGTAGTGCTGTGGGTGTGTGTAAGTCTGTGTAGTCCTGTGTGGTGTGTGTAGATGTGTGTAGGTCTGTGTAGTTTGTGTAGTTGTTATATAGGTGTTAGTCCTCTGGAGTTGTGTGGTGTGTGTGTAGTGTGTGTGCAGGTGTGTAGTCTTATGTAGGTGTGTGTAGTGCTGTGTAGTTTCTGTAGGGGGGGGGTGGCCTGGGGTGGGGGAGTGGTGCTGTGTGCTGTGTAGGTCTGTGTAGGTATGTGTGGCTGTGTGTAGTGCGTGTAGGTCTGTGTAGTGCTGTATGGTCTTGTGTAAGTGTGTGAGTGCTGTCTAGGTCTGTGTAGTCCTGTGTAGGTGTGTGTAGGTCTTGTGTAGGTCTGTAGTGCTGTGGTCTACCTGTAGTGCTGTGTAGGTTAGTGTGGAGGAGATAGAGTGAGTGTAGTCTGTGTGGGTGTGTGGTGTGTGTGGGTTGTGTGGAGTTTGAGTTTGTAGGTCTGTGTAGTGCTGTGAGGTCTGTAGTCCTGTGTGTGTGTAGCTGTGAGTCTATGTTTGGTCTGTGTGGTCCTGTGTAGGTGTGTTTAGGTCTGCTGTGTAGTCCTGTATAGGTGTGTGTGTAGGTGTGTGTGGGTCTGTGTACTTGTGTAGGTCTGTGTAGTCCCTCTTTAGGTTGTGTAGGTCTGTGTAGTGCTATGTAGGTGTGTGTAGTGCTGTGTAGGTGTGTGTAGTCTTGTGTAGGTGTGTGTAGTGCTGTGTAGGTGTGTAGTCTTGTGTAGGTGTGTGTAGGTCTGTGTAGTCTTGTGTAGGTCTGTGTAGTGCTGTGTAGGTCTGTGTAGTGCTGTGTAGTGTTGTGTGTCCGTAGTGCTGTGTTGGTCTGTGTGGTCCTGTGTAGGTGTGTTTAGGTCTGTGTAGTCCTGTATAGGTGTGTGTAGGTCTGTGTAGTCTTGTGTAGGTGTGTGTAGTGCTGTGTAGGTGTGTGTAGGTGTGTGTAGTGCTGTGTAGTCTTGTGTAAGTGTGTGTAGTGCTGTGTAGGTGTGTGTAGGTCTGTGTAGTCTTGTGTAGGTCTGTGTAGTGCTGTGTAGGTCTGTGTAGTCCTGTGTAGGTGTGTGTAGGTCTGTGTAGTGCTGTGTAGGTCTGTGTAGTCCTGTGTAGGTGTGTTAGGTCTGTGTAGTCCTGTATAGGTGTGTGTAGGTGTGTGTAGGTCTGTGTAGTCTTGTGTAGGTGTGTGTAGTGCTGTGTAGGTGTGTGTAGTCTTGTGTAGGTGTGTGTAGTGCTGTGTAGGTCTGTGTAGGTATGTGTAGGTGTGTGTAGTGCTGTGTAGGTCTGTGTAGTGCTGTGTAGTCTTGTGTAGGTGTGTGTAGTGCTGTCTAGGTCTGTGTAGTCCTGTGTAGGTGTGTGTAGGTCTGTGTAGTCTTGTGTAGGTCTGTGTAGTGCTGTGTAGGTCTGTGTAGTCCTGTGTAGGTGTGTAGGTCTGTGTAGTCCTGTGTAGGTGTGTGTATGTCTGTGTAGTTATCTGTAGGTGTGTGTAGGTCTGTGTAGTCCTGTGTAGTGCTGTGTAGGTCTGCGTAGTCCTCTGTAGGTGTGTGTAGTCCTGTGTAGTCTTGTGTAAGTGTGTGTAGTGCTGTGTAGGTGTGTGTAGGTCTGTGTAGTCTTGTGTAGGTCTGTGTAGTGCTGTGTAGGTCTGTGTAGTCCTGTGTAGGTGTGTGTAGGTCTGTGTAGTGCTGTGTTGGTCTGTGTGGTCCTGTGTAGGTGTGTGTAGGTCTGTGTAGTCCTGTGTAGGTGTGTGTAGGTGTGTGTAGGTCTGTGTAGTCTTGTGTAGGTGTGTGTAGTGCTGTGTAGGTGTGTGTAGTCTTGTGTAGGTGTGTGTAGGTCTGTGTAGGTATGTGTAGCTGTGTGTAGTGCTGTGTAGGTCTGTGTAGTGCTGTGTAGTCTTGTGTAAGTGTGTGTAGTGCTGTCTAGGTCTGTGTAGTCCTGTGTAGGTGTGTGTAGGTCTGTGTAGTCTTGTGTAGGTCTGTGTAGTGCTGTGTAGGTCTGTGTAGTCCTGTGTAGGTGTGTGTAGGTCTGTCTAGTGCTGTGTTGGTCTGTGTGGTCCTGTGTAGGTGTGTTTAGGTCTGTGTAGTCCTGTATAGGTGTGTGTAGGTCTGTGTAGTCTTGTGTAGGTGTGTGTAGTCCTGTGTAGGTGTGTGTAGGTCTGTGTAGTCCTGTGTAGGTGTGTGTATGTCTGTGTAGTTATCTGTAGGTGTGTGTAGGTCTGTGTACTGCTGTGTAGGTCTGTGTAGTCCTGTTTAGGTGTGTGTAGGTCTGTGTAGTGCTATGTAGGTGTGTGTAGTGCTGTGTAGGTGTGTGTAGTCTTGTGTAGGTGTGTGTAGTGCTGTGTAGGTGTGTGTAGTCTTGTGTAGGTGTGTGTAGTGCTGTGTAGGTCTGTGTAGGTATGTGTCAGCGGTGTGTAGTGCAGGTCTTTGTGGTGCTGTGTAGTCTTGTGTAAGTGTTGTAGTGCTGTCTAGGTCTGTGTCAGTCCTGTGTAGGTGTGTGTAAGTCCTTGTAGTCTTGTGTAGGTCTGTGTAGTCTTGTGTAGGTCTGTGTAGTCCTTGTAGGTCTTTAGTAGTGCTGTAGGTCTGTGTGGTGCTGTGTAGGTGTGTGAAGTCTTGTGTAGGTCTGTGTAGTGCTGTGTAGGTCTGTGTGGTCCTGTGTATGTGTTTGAGTCTGTAGTCCTGTGTAGGTGTGTGTAGGTCTGCGTAATCTTGTTTGGATCTGTGTAGTCCTGTGTAGGTGTGTGTAGTCCTGTGTAGGTGTGTGTAGGTCTGTGTAGTCCTGTGTAGGTGTGTGTATGTCTGTGTAGTTATCTGTAGGTGTGTGTAGGTCTGTGTCGTCCTGTGTAGTGCTGTGTAGGTCTGCGTAGTCCTCTGTAGGTGTGTGTAGGTCTGTGTAGGTCTGTGTAGGTGTGTGTAGGTGTGTGTAGGTGTGTGTAGGTCTGTGTAGTCCTGTGTAGGTCTGTGTAGCCCTGTGTAGGTGTGTAGGTGTGTGTAGGTCTGTGTAGTTCTCTGTAGGTTGTGTGTAGGTCTAGTCTATGTAGTGCTGTGCTGTGTAGGTCTGTGTAGTCCTGTGTAGTGCTGTGTAGGTCTGTGTAGTCCTCTGTAGGTGTGTGTAGGTCTGTGTAGTCCTGTGTAGGTGTGTGTAGGTCTGTGTAGTCTTGTGTAGGTCTGTGTAGGTGTGTCTAGGTCTGTGTAGTCCTGTGTAGGTCTGTGTAGGCGTGAGTAGGTGTGTCTAGGTCTGTGTAGTCCTGTGTAGTTGTTTGTAGTGCTGTGTTGGTCTGTGTAGTGCTGTCTAGTCTTGTGTAGGTCTGTGTAGTGCTGTGTAGGTTTGTGTAGGTCTGTGTAGTCCTCTGTAGGTGTGTGTAGGTCTGTGTAGTGCTGTGTAGGTGTGTGTAGTGCTGTGTAGGTGTGTGTAGTCTTGTGTAGGTGTGTGTAGTGCTGTGTAGTTATCTGTAGTTATCTGTAGGTGTGTGTAGTCCTGTGTAGTCCTGTGTAGTGCTGTGTAGGTCTGTGTAGTCCTGTGTAGGTGTGTGTAGGTCTGTGTAGTCCTGTGTAGGTGTGTGTAGGTCTGTGTAGTCTTGTGTAGGTGTGTGTAGGTCTGTGTAGTCCTGTGTAGGTGTGTGTAGGTCTGTGTAGTCCTGTGTAGGTGTGTGTAGGTCTGTGTAGTTCTCTGTAGGTGTGTGTAGGTCTGCGTAGTCCTGTGTAGTGCTGTGTAGTCCTGTGTAGGTGTGTGTGTAGGTCTGTGTAGTCCTGTGTAGGTGTGTGTAGGTGTGTGTAGTGCTGTGTAGGTGTGTGTAGTGCTGTGTAGGTGTGTGTAGTCTTGTGTAGGTGTGTGTAGTCTTGTGTAGGTGTGTGTAGTGCTGTGTAGGTGTGTGTAGGTGTGTGTAGTGCTGTGTAGGTCTGTGTAGTCTTGTGTAGGTGTGTGTAGTGCTGTGTAGGTCTGTGTAGTCCTGTGTAGGTGTGTGTAGGTCTGTGTAGTCCTGTGTAGGTGTGTGTAGTTCTGTGTAGTCCTGTGTAGGTCTGTGTAGTGCTGTGTAGGTCTGTGTAGGTGTGTGTAGGTCTGTGTAGGTGTGTGTAGGTCTGTGTAGTGCTGTGTAGGTGTGTGTAGTGCTGTGTAGGTGTGTGTAGTCTTGTGTAGGTGTGTGTAGTGCTGTGTAGTTATGTGTAGGTGTGTGTAGTCTTGTTTAGGTCTGTGTAGTGCTGTGTAGGTGTGTGTAGGTCTGTGTAGTGCTGTGTAGGTCTGTGTGGTCCTGTGTAGGTGTGTTTAGGTCTGTGTAGTCTTTACGTGGTGTAGTGTGTGTGAGGTCTATGTAGTCTTGTGTAGGTGTGTGTAGGTCTGCGCAGTCCTGTAGTGCTGTGTAGGTCTGCGTAGTCCTCTGTAGGTGTGTGTAGGTCTGTGTAGTCCTGTGTAGGTGTGTGTTAGGTCTGTGTAGTCCTGTGTAGGTGTGTGTAGTTTTGTGTAGGTCTGTGTAGTGCTGTGTAGGTCTGTGTAGTCCTGTGTAGGTGTGTGTAGGTCTGTGTAGTGCTGTGTAGGTCTGTGTGGTCCTGTGTAGGTGTGTTTAGGTCTGTGTAGTCCTGTATAGGTGTTTGTGGGTGTGTAGGTCTGTGTAGTCTTGGCAGGTGTGTGTAGGTCTGTAGTCCTGTGTAGGTGTGTGTAGGTCTGTGTAGTCCTGTGTAGGTGTGTGTAGGTCTGTGTAGTCCTGTGTAGGTGTGTGTAGGTGTGTGTAGGTCTGTGTAGTTATCTGTAGGTGTGTGTAGGTCTGTGTAGTCCTGTGTAGGTGTGTGTAGGTCTGTGTAGTCCTGTGTAGGTGTGTGTAGGTGTGTGTAGGTCTGTGTAGTTCTGTGTAGGTGTGTGTAGGTCTGCGTAGTCCTGTGTAGTTCTGTGTAGGTCTGTGTAGTCCTGTGTAGGTGTGTGTAGGTCTGTGTAGGTCTGTGTAGTTCTGTGTAGGTCTGTGTGGTCCTGTGTAGGTGTGTTTAGGTCTGTGTACTCCTGTATAGGTGTGTGTAGGTCTGTGTAGTCTTGTGTAGGTGTGTGTAGGTCTCGTAGTCCTCGACGTGTTTAGTCTGTGTAGTCCTGTGTAGGTGTGTGTAGGTCTGTGTAGTCCTGTGGGTGTGTAGTAGTGTGTTAGGTCTGTGTAGTCTTGTGTAGGTGTGTGTAGGTCTGTGTAGTCCTCTGTAGGTGTGTTTAGGTCTTGTTTTCCTGTAGGTGTGTGTAGGTCTGTGTAGTCCTGTGTAGGTGTGTGTAGGTGTGTGTAGGTCTGTGTAGTCTTGTGTAGGTGTGTGTAGGTCTGTAGTCCTCTGTAGGTGTGTGTAGGTCTGTGTAGTCCTGTGTAGGTGTGTGTAGGTCTGTGTAGTCCTGTGTAGGTGTGTGTAGGTCTGTGTAGTCCTGTGTAGTCCTGTGTAGGTGTGTGTAGGTCTGTGTAGTCCTGTGTAGGTCTGTTAGCCCTGTGTTAGTGTGTAGGTCTGTGTAGTTCTCTGTAGGTGTGTGTAGGTCTGCGTAGTCCTGTGTAGTGCTGTGTAGGTCTGTGTAGTCCTGTTTAGGTGTGTGTGTGTAGGTCTGTGTGGTCCTGTGTAGGTGTGTTTAGGTCTGTGTAGTCCTGTATAGGTGTGTGTAGGTCTGTAGTCTTGTGTAGGTGTGTGTAGGTCTGTGTAGTCTTGTGTAGGTGTGTGTAGGTCTGTGTAGTTATCTGTAGGTGTGTGTAGGTCTGCATAATCCTGTGTAGGTGTGTGTAGGTCTGTGTAGTTCTTCTGTAGGGGTGTGTGTAGGTCTGCGTAGTCCTGTGTAGGTCTGTGTAGGCCTGTGTATTGTGTCTGTAGGTGTGTGTAGGTCTGTGTGGTCCTTGTAGCTGTGTTACGTGTTGTAGTCCTGTGTAGAGTCTGTGTAGCGTTTAGTGGGTAGTGTGATGTTGTCTAGGTCTGTGTAGTCCTGTGCTAGGTGTGTGTAGGTCCTGTGTGTTGTGTAGTGCTGTGTACGCCTAGTCTGTGTAGGTCTGTTAGTGCGTGTGTAGGTTTGTGTAGGTCTTTGTAGTCCTGTGTAGGTCTGTGTAGGTGTGCACAAAACTTTTGGAAGGGCTCCACTTGTCACAGCGGTCTTGGGATTACAGTTGGATGTTTTGTCTTCTGTCTAATTTTCCATTACAGATTCGTCAGAAAAAGAGTGTTATCTTCGTTGAAATATGTTTCCCTCTAAACTGCTACCTTCATTTTCCTGTGATCATGGCCTGGTTAACGCTCGTTCCGTTGTGACAACAAAACTTTCATTTTAAATGACTTTTTACCAGACATAACCTGGATATTTTATTCCTGATGGAGACCTGGGTTGCGTCCTAGTGAGTCAACAGTCTTTGAGGAACTCTGTCCACCGAACTGTTGTTTTTCAATACTCGCGCCTTCTGGTAAGGGTTGGGTGTTATGGTTTGTAAACAGTCACTGAACATTCGGAGAGTTTCTGTTGGGAGTTACTCGTCGTTTGAGGTACAGTGTGTTGTGTAGAGCTGACCTCTTCCACGCTTATTCTGTGCCTTGATCTATAGGCCACCTAACCGGACAATGCCTTTTTAAGTGATTTTGTGATTGTTTAACTTCTATTGTTCCGTTGTATGATCGTTTTATTATTGGGTGATTTTAATGTGCATGTCTGCTGTCGATCGACTTTAGTTACTGAATTTTGTCATACGATTCTTTGGTTTTATTCAACACATAAATCGGCACAATCATGTCCTTGGTCATACACTAGACCTTATATTGTCTTATGGATACGCTGTTGGTGGTGTTAATATTGAAGATGCTTCCTTTTCTGATCACAAGCCCATTGTTTTCGTACTGCCCTGCTGCCAGCGCCGTTGTGACTAGGCTTTCAGGATATTATTCTTGTTGTATTAATTCACTCACTGCCTCTCAGTTTAGTGAAAGTTATCTAGCTAATGCTATTGAGACATCTATTTTGAGTGCTGCAGAGTCTTCCGCTGGCCCTGATGGTATTTGATTGCGTAATTTTATACATTTTGCTCCAATATTTTAGACTCCATTTCTCCTTTTAGCTGAAGCAGCAAATCATAAATCTTATTACTGGCTGGACGAAACACATAACCTTGTTCTATCAGACAGGCTTCGTAGAGCTGAGCGGAGATGGAAGCATGATCAATTAACTGTGTCCTTTAGATTTTTAAAGATTGTTTGTTTAAGTTTCAGAATGCGGCAAAGGAGCCCGCGTCTAGAAAATTTTTTGACTTAATTGCCACACACTGTTATAGATGAAAGATTTTATTCAAAACAATAAATTCAATTATTAATCAAGTTGCCTATTCCGTGGGAACCCTCGGTTGAACTTTGTGAGAAGTTTTAACATTTTTGCTGATAAAGTAATGACTGATTCGTCCTTCATTTTGCACTTAATACACTTGTTACCAAATTCATTGGCTTTTCGGTTTCATTGATTTTTTTAGATTAGATAGAATTTAAACACGTTTCTCTAAAGGAACTGTGTGATCTGGTTAACCAGATGAAAATATCATCCACGCCACTTGTTGTTGTCGCTGTGCTTATAAAAGCAACCTTTTCTGAAATTGGCCCCAGTATCCAAGTGTTCATAAATTCTTCTTGGATTTAGGGTGGTCCCAAATTGTTTTAAACATGCTGTTGTTCAACCGTTGCTTAAGAAACAGGGTTTGGACAAAGGTTGCTTAATCTTAATTATCGGCCTATCTTTGAAGTTACCTCTGCATGTCAAAGTTGCTAGAAAGTAGTACAATCTCAATTGCTCCTGTTTTTAAACTCAGCTATGTTATGTGAACCTTTACAATCTGGTTTCACTGCTTTTCATAGCACAGAGTCTGCTTTGTTAAAAGTGTAGAATGACATTTTATTAACAGTGGATGCTGGTAAAATACTGTGTTGATGCTATTAGATCTTACAGCGCCCTTTGATACTGTAGACCATAATATACTTCTCTGGCGCTTAGAGCATCTGTTTGGTATCAAGGGTACACGCCTACAATGGCTCAGCACATATCTTAAGACAGGTCTTTCTCTGTAGCATTGGGTAATTTCTGCTCTTCTTCAAGTCCTGTTTGGTGGTGTTCCTCAAGGCTCCATACTGGGCCCACTTCTTTTTAATTTATATATGCAGCCACTGGGAACATTATTAGGCTCGCCATAATCTCTTTTCATTTATATGCTGATGATACCCAGTTGTACATTCCTTTGAAAGCTGGTGACTCCCATTCAGCCAATGTTGGACTGTCTGGGTGACATTAAAAAATGGTTGCCAAATAATTTCCTCCGACTTAATGAAGACAACAAACTGAAATAATTGTTTTGGCCCCCTGAGATTGAGAGAGTGGTCTCATTAACCGAGCTCAATAAACACTTTCCTTTAATTTCTTCCCATGTTCGGAATCTTGGCTACGTTCTGGACTCAGAATTATGCGTAATAAACGAATTCGGTGGTTAAGTATGTTTTTACTTCGGACTATATCAAAACTCAAAAAACATTTTTGTCTTTTCAAGATTTGGAGAAGGTTATTCATGCTTTTATCACTTCTCGCTTAGATTATTGTAACTCATTATACTGGGTCTTCCCCAATCATCTCTTCGTCTTCAGATGGTTCAGAATGCGCTGCAAGGCTGTTGACCAGGGCAAAGAAGTTTGATCATGTCACCCCAATTTTAGCATCGGCTTCGCCTGGCCCCCAGTCCATTTTAGGATTCATTTAAGGTTTTGATGTTTGTTTTAAAACTCTAAATAATCAAGCTCTTCATACTCCTCTTGTGCATCTTCTTAAGCCACACTCATCAAACCGATGTCTAAGATCTTCAGATAGCTTTCTTTTGCATGTCCCTCGTTCTCGGTTAAAAACAAAGGGGGATAGAGCTTGGCTGTTGCCGCCCCCGTCTATGGAATCAACTGCCACTGGACATCCGCTGTACCTTGCCATTGCTATCTTTAAAATAGGATTAAAACATAACTTTTCTACCAGGCTTTTTGATATCATTTTATTGTTTAAACTAATTTTTATTGATTTTTCTACTGCTTTTGTCTGTTTTACTTTGTTTTAATTCAATTTCTATTTTATTTTCTGCACTCTGTTCAGCACTTTGGTCAGCGTTACTGTGGGTTTAAATATCTTTTAATAAATTATTAATACTTAGTTTTGTGTACTGGTCTGTGTATGTCTGTGTAGTCTTGTGTAAGTGTGTGTAGGTCTGTGTAGTGTATTTGTTAACATAGTGAGGACCTAACTGGACTTGTGTGTGTGTGTGTGTGTGTGTGGTGTATGTGTGTGAGTGTATGTGCGAGAGTGAGTATAAGGGTGTATGTGTGTGTGTGTGCGTGTGTGTGAGTGAATGTAAGGGTGTGTGTGTGTGTGTGTGTGTGTTGTATATGTGGGTGAGTATAAGGGTGTGTGTGTGTGTGCGTGTGTGTGAGATGTAAGGGTGTGTGTGTGTGTGTGTGTGTGTGTGTGTGTGTGTGAGTGAATGTAAGGGTGTGTGTGTGTGTGTGTGTGTGTGTGTGAGTGAGTATAAGGTTGTGTGTGTGTGTGTGTGTGCGTGTGTGGTAGTGAGTGAATGTAAGGGTGTGTGTGTTTGTGAGTGTAAGGGTGTGAGGGTGTGTGTGTGTGTGTATGTGTGCGTGTTTTCTCCAACAGGAAATAGACTTCATTAAAATGATGCAGGGTTGTGAGAGTATAAATATGAGAACTTTACAGTGAATCTCGTACACGAGTTTGTGCTGAAATATTCTCACTGCAGAACTCTTGAGAAACTCGTCTGAATCACCTGAAACATCATGACTACTCTCCCTCAAATGTCTACTTGCATACCTGAACCCTGGTGCATGACTGGAATCTGGTCTGAATGGAAGATAATTAATGATGTTGATGATGATGTGAAGAAAATCTGCGAGTTGGTAAACACCTGTTTATATTCATCTATAACCTGGAGTCGTAGTTGTTACCTTTATAATGGTGTTGTGGTTGTTGTTGTTGTTGTTTTTATCAGTAGTGTGCTTTTTATGTGATTTTCATTTATTTTATTTATATTTAATTTCAGGTAAAACCTGAAGCTGAGGAGAGGGAAAAAACTACATTTACTGTTTACACCCCTCTGAACTACCGAATCAAGATTGAAACAGGAACAAACTACGAAATGAAGGGTGTGTGTGTGTGTGTGTTGTGTTTTCATTTTACGTGACATTTGACATGTGTATATGTTTTAGTCTATAACATGTGCTCTTTACTTAATATATTTTAGAGGTTAATGTTCATTAAAAAAAAAGGTAAAAAACAACAAAAAAAAACAACCTAATGACAATATAAAGGAAACCTGAGAGTAAAGATACTATGAAAGCGAAAGTTTAAATAAAAATGAAATCACCATGTCAAGGGTTACATGATTTTAACTCTGTTTATGTGGAGCGTCTGCTGTACACGTCCCTGTGAATGAGCTGTTATGATGGAAACGATAACATATTAAAACAAGCGCATTACAGTTTCTCAATTGTTTAAGCACAAATGTAAACATTTGTAAACAAATACGTTTTAAGCCTAGACTTAAACACTGAGACTGTGTCTGAGTCCTGAACACTAATAGGAAGACTGTTCCATAACTGTGGGGCTCTAGAAGAGAAAGATCTTCCCCCTGCTGTAGCCTTCACTATTCCAGGCACCAACAAACATCCTGCCCCTTTTGATGGAAGTGGGTGTGGTGGATCATAAAAGACCAAAAGTTCCCTCAGGCACTGAGAAGCGAGACCGTTCAGTGCTTTATAGGTTAATAAGAGTATTTTATAATCAATGTGAAATTTTACTGCCGTTATGCTTTTTAAATTTTAGTTCAAAAGCCTGGTTATAGTGTTTAAGCAATCGAGAAAAACTGTAACATTAACCTGTGATGTGCAGCTTCACTACTGTCAGAGCTGCTGCTATAGAAAATTAATCAACACCTTCTGAGCAGTCATTGTGTTTCTCTCTCCCCCCCTCTACCCCCTACCCCCCCCCTCTCTCTCCCTCTCCCCTCTCTCTCCCTCTCTCCTTTCCCCTCTCTCCCCTCTCTCTCTCCCCCCTCTCCCTCTCCCCTCTCTCTCAGGTGTTTGTGGGAAATGACTCATGTCTTTTTCTGAGTGTTTTCCAGGAATATGATCCTAAACTGGTGCTTCAGAAAACTTCAGTGATTTCACTTCCCAGCATCATTACCCATAAAATCCCTGAATAATGATCTGTGTGTAATGGAATGTTCTCTGTCTTTGCTTCATGTTTGTGGTAAAGAGACAACTTAAAGACAATAATAAACTTCTTCAAACGTTCAGTACAAATGTTGGTTTGAGTGTTTCATGTTCACACTTTGTTTTCACAATATGTGGTTGATGATGATGATGATGAACTTTACAGCATTTGCCAGACGCCCTTATCCAGAGCAACCTACATTTATCTCATTTATACACCTGAGCAGTTGAGTGTTAATGGTCTTGCTTAAAGGCTCAGCAGTGGTAGCTTAGCAGTGCTGGGGCTTGAACTCCTGACCATCTGATCAGTAACACAGAGCCTTTAACCACTGAGCCATCGCTGAAACACGATGATGATGATGATGATGATTTATTATTATTATTATTATTATTATTATTATTATTATTATTATTATTATTATTATTATTATTATTATTATTATTATTATTATTATTATTATTATTATGAGTTATTTTAAAGTCCAGACCCCATGAATCCATGCTGAGGGATTAAAAATAAATAATCATTTAAGATTTCAGAGAAGACTCATTTTATCCTCATTCAACATCTTGGGATTTTGTTGTGACTCCACTTCTGGAGTTTGTTGTGATAGAACCAGATGGACATCACCAGATGCTGGGTTTCTTCCCTAGTGTTGCTCTGTTTTTTTCCGATCTTTCAAAACTCTTTTTTTTTTTTGGTTTTTTTTTTTTTTTTTTCCTCCTCATGGTTGAGTTAACACTGATTCTTCTGGTTGGTTTGTCTTTGCATTTTACCTAGTGTGTAAAATTTGTTAGTTTTTTTTTTTTTTTTTTTTTTTTTGGGTTTTAGAGAGGGAAATGGTTGAATCAGTCACGACTATCACGATTATCACGAGTGCGCGGGTGTGTTGTGTCTGAAGTTTCGCAATGGTGGAGTGGATGACGTCGCTCTCGTCCCTCACCTGTGCCTCCGTAGCTCTGCTGGTATGTCTGTCGGTCAGGCCGTGGCTCTAGGATGGTACGTGAGGAGCTTTGTCCGAATAATCTTACTGGGTCCAAAAAAATACACATGAACACAATGAACACATGAAAAAGTACAGACACACCTATAGACAATAAAGTGAAATAAAAGTCTAGCGTAAAACCAGAACAATAGAACGTCAAAAAGAGGTGAAAAAGTTCAGGAGAGTTAAAGTAAGTAAGTAAGAGAGTTGTAAGTCGTTTTGGATAAAAGCGTCTGCAAAATGAATAAATGTAAATAAGTCTGGGGCGAGCTGCCGGAGCTACTGTGACCTGCACGTCAAGGCGGCGGCCCCCAAAATTGTCAGAGCTTTTTTCTCTTGGAGTTTTGTGGGCGGGGGGCTAAAATATACATGAACATTGCGGTAAAAGTTTTGCACTTTACAGGTGATTAGCATTCATTTGTATCCTACATAAAAAAGACGTGAGTACAAAAAAAATATCAAATGCGCGGTACAGAAATTATCAAACTGAAAGCTTTACTTTGGCCACAAGAACATTTACACACACGATGAGGCCCAGTCTCCTGTGAGGACGTGATGCTGCTGAAGTCATCCTCTCAGATTGAATTACACAATAATCATTATCATTATCATAATCATTATAATCTATATATATATATATATATACAATTTTTGTTTCTTAACCCTCATAATAGAGACTTTATTCCTGCTGGAGGAGTGTTTATGTATCTTCGTATCTTATTCCCAAGAGGGGCTGATACACCATGGAGGTCTCCGCTTGGCCCACTCTCTGACCACCTCCGACCCACCCCTTTCTGTGCCAAAGGTTTTTGTGGTTATAAAGTTTCGAAAAACTTGACAGATCTTAAAAGGTTGTGAGAAAAAAAAACTCTCAATCATACTTACTGTAGCTAATCTTAGGTTATCATCTTTCAAAAGGAAAAGTCATCATTAGAAAGCCCTTGTGCAATTATGAAATGTGTGAATTCATGTCACTTGATCTTCTTATCTGAGGGTCACATTAAGTTCCTTTACAGAAAAGTTCCTTTCCTATTGTCATCATTTCAGTAGAAAAAAAAAAATTCAAATTTTTAACAGTTTAAAACATCATCCTTATCATCATCAATACTACATTTACATTTACATTTATTCACTTAGCAGACGCTTTTATCCAAAGCGACTTACAAATAATCAAAGTGATATATCAAGTAGAATAATACAAGTAGTGCTACTATACAAGATCCATTAATTGAATACCAGAGGAAGCAAAGTGCACAGAGTAGAGGTGTAAGTGCGTTGTGTGGGTTTTTTTTCTCTCTTCTCTTCCCTCTAGGAGTTGGTTAGGTGTTCATGGAAGAGGTGGGTCTTTAGCTGTTTTTTGAAGATAGTGAGAGATTCTGCGCTTCCGGATTGAGATTGGAAGAGCATTCCACCACTGGGG
Source organism: Ameiurus melas (assembly GCA_012411365.1). Lineage (NCBI taxonomy): Eukaryota > Metazoa > Chordata > Actinopteri > Siluriformes > Ictaluridae > Ameiurus > Ameiurus melas. Next base: position 424,190 of record CM022774.1, read on the forward strand.
AACGGTAAGCGTGAAGGTTCTGGAAAGGGACCTTACGCCACGCTGAGTGGGAACTACTAAACACGCGGTCGCTAGTCGATCGCGGTCTGAGAGGAATGTAGGCCTTCAGGAGAGAGAGAGGTAGGAGGATGCTGTTCCTGACAAGGTCTTGTAGGTGGGCATCAAGGCCTTGAACTTGGTCGGGCAGCGTACAGTAAGCCAGTGGAGGGAGATGAAGAGGGGTGTGACAAGGGTTGTCTTGGGCTGGTTGAAGACGAGGCACGCTGCAGCATTCTGAATCATCTGAAGGGGTTTGATGGAGCTGGCTGAGAGGCCCGAGAGGAGTGAGTTGCAGTAGACTCAATCAACTGCCTGAGAGATGTAGTGTAGATAGAAAAGAGGAGTGGACCCAGAACTGACCCCTGTGGAACGCCAGTTGTGAGTTGCTACTACTACTACTAATAATAATAATAATAACAATAATAATAAGACTTAATGGTTAGCATATTTGCCTCACACCTCCAGGGTCAGGGGTTCGATTCCCACCTCTGCCCTGTGTGTGTGGAGTTTCCATGTTCTCCCCATGCTGTGGGGGTTTCCTCTGGGTACTCCAGTTTCCTCCCCCAGTCCAAAGACATGCATGGTAGGTTCATTGGCGTGTCCAAAGTGTCGTTAGTGTATGAATGTTTGTGTGAGTGTGTTAGATTGTGCCCTGTGATGGATTGGCACCCTATCCACCGTGTACCCCGCCTTGTGCCACATGCCTCCTGGGGTAATCTCCAGGTTCCCCACGACCCAGTAAGATTAGCAAAAATGTATCATAAACATTTCATGAATGCTTTCAGATTTTGATAACAACTTTCATCCATTCAGCCTAGAAGCAATGGCTCTTTCCCCAAGTCTCCTTTCTCTCCCCCGTTTTCTCTCATTTCTGATAAATCTCAGTTGCGTGTTGCTCTTCTCTCCTCTCTATTACCTTTGCGATATTTGGTTTAAACAATTAACAAAAAACACTCCTGCTCTCATATATATCATAGATATCAAACAGTAGCAAACACAACACAGCTTCATCCAAAATATTTTTTTGTTAAATGTAGATGTGAAACAATTATTGGCACCCCTGTGTATTTATATGAGAAAAATATATTTTAAGTATATTTCCATTGACATTTTTTTTATCTATAGTACACCTGGGTGAGTAGGAACAGGAAATTGTTCAACAACTTAAAAGGGTGACAATAATTGTTGCAGAGATATTTGACACTGGGTGCAGAAGTAGACGTCAGGGTCTCTGTAGATAAACTTCTATAACCTTGTGTCTGAATAGAATATTTCTATTTTCTACAGTACTGCAATGTTTTAGCAGTTTAGATTATTTACAGGTGAGTGAAACATCATGTCTTCCAAACACTAGTGTTGAATTTTGGTTTTATTTTATATTTGTGTATAATTTGGTTGTTCATGCGGTGGAGCTGGAGATGAATGCAGCTTAGAGATTTTCTTGAAATACTGCCAAACAGATCCAAAACGTGAAGCAAAAATTGTAAACTGAGACAATCAGTTTGATACTATCATACTATTCTCCTTGATAGTTTAGAAAATGTTGTTAAGGGAACAATTCTTGCATTGATTATTAAATACTACTATTGACCAGTCTGTACAGGATTTCGTGGAGTTTTTTGTGATTGTTGCAAACAAAAATGTTTGATTTTGCTGTGGCTTTTAAAAGAATTTGTGATGCAACTTGCGGAGTTGCTGAGGCATGAACTATGTGAATTGGCGTAATCACAACAGCACAAAATGGGTGCACGGTGGCTTAGTGGTTAGCACATTCGCCTCACACCTCCAGGGTCCGGGGTTTGATGTGTGTGCGGAGTTTGCATGTTCTCCCCATGCTGCGGGTTTCCTCCCCAGTCCAAACACATGCATGGTAGGCTGATTGGCGTGTCTAAATTGTCTGTAGTGTATGAATGGGTGTGTGAGTGTGTGTGTGAGTGTGCCCTGCGATGGACTGGCACCCTGTCCAGGTTGTACTCCGCTTAGCGCCCGATGCTTCCTGGCGTAGTCTCCAGGTTCACCGTGACCCTGAAGAAGGAGTAAGCGGTAGAAGATGGATGGATGGATGGACAACCGCACAAAATTGTTTGGCCCGGTCTGTTCCAGTGATATTTGTTGGTAAATGAGACCTTTCAGCTGTATGTTCGATGCACATGAATCGAAGAGGGCTTTGGGTGAATATTCCCACATAGACAGCTAAAAGATACACTTAGAATCCATTTAGATAGCTTTAGCACTACAATCACCACAAACAGTTCTGCACTCGAGTCTCCATCAGTGAACAGTGGAGAAGTTCAACACAACAGACTTCGTGTAGAAACTGTAATAAATTTCCTGGTTACACAACTGCACTATTTCAACATGTGGTATTAGTACATTTATAGAAGGGGTGTGCTTATTTATAATCACACTATCTGGTGTCACCCAGATGAGGACGGGTTCCTTTTGAGTCTGGTTCCTCTCAAGGTTTCTCCTCATATCGTCTCAGGGAGTTTTTCCTCACCACCGTCTCCTCTGTCTGCTCATTAGAGATAAATTCATACATTTAACATCTCTATCCTGTGTGTGTATATTTCTGTAACGCTGCTCTGGGACAACGTCCACTGTTAAACACTCGCTATACAGATACAACTGAACTGAACTGAATTGAATTAATGGATTATGGAAATCATGATGGTAGCAGCAGAAAAAATTCTGACGTCTTCAGAAACATTCTGTCTGGCAATTTATGGAAAAATTCATCTAAATGAATCAGGAGGAACTTCACAATGATCCAAAAACCCACTTCCGCTCACAACAAAAAATACAAAAATACAAATGTGCTCATGAGCCTTTAATTCACACTTTATTATAAAAATGTTGACCATGTGTATAAAATATTCAGGATTTTTCTCAGTACATAATGTTATGTGCTTACGGCTTCCTGTTTTCAAACAGGGCCACATTAAACACCATATAACAGTGCAGCGGTGTTTTTATTGATTTATTTTAACATGATACAAAAATTAAAACTCAGAGCGGCATCCAATCACCAATACTGACATCCACTATTTTTTCACTTTAATAACTACAGGAACTATTCAAAGTTAGCTATCAGATGTGCCATTTTTGAGCTAGCAAGTTAATTAGCCTTTCACATTTTTAAAGATAGCTAGCTAATTAGCTTTTTCAAGCTTATATAATACAAGCTAATTTATACTATATTTATAATATACCTCTGCTGAAGATCTGTAATGGTTTATTAATGAGTTACATGTGTTTCTGGTGGTCTGTAATGGTAGATCAATGTTGTTTCTAATGATTCCAGATGGCTTTTTAAATTGTATTCTAATGATAAACACTGACCCATGAAAGAAGGTCCTAACAGGTTCTGGTGGTGTTTAATAGTAATCAGAACATTCCTGATGGAAAACATTAACCCGATTCCTATTACATAATGTAAATCATTAAGCTACTTTCTAGTATGTGATGAAAACCATTAAGCTGTTTTCTATTACATAATGGAAACCAATAAGCTGGCACCCATTATGTAATGGAAACCATTAAAGATGAGACTTCTTTTCAACAGGGAGGACTAATAAACACTAATATGCTTCTGTAAAAGCTATCACAGTAAAATAACGTTGGGCATAAACAATTTTTTTAAATCTTCTGACCAGGAGCTGAACACACACACACACACACACACACACACACACAGACGTGACACACACTACGGTTGCCATCGTTCACACGACAAAGGTTCATATAAAAATTTAATTGTTTACATAAACACATGCAGATTCCAACAGTAACTTTTCTTCTCTGATTGGAACAAAAATTTGCACAGGGGAAAGGGGAATCTTCAGTATAAGGTCTGTCTACATGTTACAGTTCCTTAAGTTCTGCCGCCTGTACTCCAACTCCGTGCCCCTTACTTAATATGCATCAAGTCATGCTCCTAGGTTATCACATGACACCTCCATTAATCTCTGCCTCCATATTACCAAGTAAGCCACTCCTCACGTCCTTAAGCCCTACTTCCACATGTCCTGGAGCTCTGTCTCCATTTGTCCTTCGCCTCCCTTTACATGTCTCCACTATTGCTTATCCAATGGCTGATTTTTAGGTGTATATTTTTGGCCCCAACAGCATGTCTAAGTATAACCTCCACAGGTCCTCAAGCCCCACATCCATGTGTCCATCACCCTCCAGCTTACTGATTCGACCTAAATGATGAAACAGTCTTTTATTTCTATCAGCTATTGATGTACAAAAATTACAAATATTATTTTTGCAATAAAAGTGTTACTGATCATGTGGGGACATTTTGCTGGTTTAATACAGGTTTACTAATACAGTATATGTAGCTCTGTGTGTGTGTGTGTTCTTACTTGTCTAGCTGTGCTTTTAAAGTGGTTCTGGGCAAACATGTGTGGGGGTCAAAGGTCATTTCTGACATGTATGGCTCATGGACATCAGTATCCGGAAGGAGAGGCATCAACAGGAAGGTCGAGTAAACATACAGAGAGGACCACGCCCTATAGAGAAACAGACAGAATAAACATCTTAGAAAAGGTTGTACACAACAGCATATGCTCGTACCTACATAGGAACAACATTCATCGTAGCACAGAGACAGCACTGGTCTTATTATACTGATCATTATCAGTTCGTAGACATAAATGTCTTCTCCACACCTACCGAGGTTAAATTTGGAGTTCTGTTTTAAGCCCACTGCTTTTTACTTTTTTCATACTTCTAGGTCAAATTAATGCGTAAACATGGAATTATCTTCCACTGTTATGCTGATGATACACAGTTGTATGTTTCAGCGAAGCCAGAGGACAGACAGAAGCTTAGTAAAGTTGAGGATTGTGTAAAGGACATTAGATGTTGGATGCTTATTAACTTCCTCTTACTTAATCCTGATAAGACAGAAATACTTGTATTAGGATCACAATTAGATCACATGGTTACTTTTACTTTTATTATAAAAAAGCACTAAAGCACCAAACGGTCTCGCGTCACAGTACTTGAATGAACTTTGGGTATTTTTATGATACTTCCATCAAAAGGCTATTTGTATGTGTACGCGGGGAAGAGCTTCCTCTTGTCTCCTTCTTCTCCCCTTTTAGTTATGAGTCCCTGCTTTCCACTCACACACACTACCTTGTTCTTAACCATTACAGGACAATAACCATATATATATAATCTAATCTCTCTCTTTCTGTCGAAGTTACACATGATACTCCCTGAGCAGTGATCCTGACCCATTCTGCTCTCCGGACCTGCCTGATCCATCCTGATATCCTACTTGTGGTTGGAGTTCTTATCAGTTGGAGGTCATATGCTTGCTGCTGCTGACGATGTCCCACATGGTGTAGACTGAAGATCACTGAGATTACTGAGAGGACGGTTGCACTTAATCACCATTTGGACCTCAGTTCATACGAAAAGTTGCTATGATGGATTTAGCACTATAATTACTACAAACAGTGCCAAAGAGCTCCATTTTGGTCTCATCGGCCACAACACTTTCACCCAGTTGTCCTCTGGTGGTCAGAGGAGACCAAAATGGAGCTCTGTGACATCAACTCACTCCGCCGTGTTTGGAGGAGGAGGAATGCTGCCTAGACCCCAAAGAACACCATCCCCACGTCAAACATGGAGGTGGAAACATTAATTCTTCGGGATGTTTTTCTGCTAAGGGGACAGGACAACTTCACCGCATCAAAGGGACGATGGACGGGGCCGTGTACCGTCAAATCTTGGGTGAGAACCTCCTTCCCTCAGCCAGGGCATTGAAAATTAAAGTCATTACTAAGTCATTACCAAGTACTAAGTTATGTTTTGCAGAGGGGCAAATACTTATTTCCCCTCATTAAAATGCAAATAAATTTATAAAATTTTTGACATGCGTTTTTCTGGATGTTTTGTTGTTATTCTGTCTCTCACTGTTCAAATAAACCTACCATTAAAATTATAGACTGATCATTTCTTTATCAGTGGGCAAACATACAAAATCAGCAGGGGATCAAATACTTTTTTTCCCTCACTGTAGAAGGGGTGTATTTATTTATAATCACACTGGTGTCACCCAGATGAAGACGGGTTCAATTCAATTCAATTTATTTGTATAGCGCTTTTACAACAGACATTGTCTCAAAGCAGCTGTACAGAAATATCAACACGGAACACAGATATTAAAGGTGTGAATTTATCCCAACTGGGCAAGACACTGAGTGGC
>CM022774.1:435454-441685 GCA_012411365.1 Ameiurus melas
CTAGTATGAGTAATATGTGATTTTATTGAAACTCAGCAGTGAGATGCACGATCTGATCGAGAGTGTTCAGATCCAACTCCACCCCTCCAATAAAGGAAAGAAGGAAAAATGACGGGCACCTCCGACACACAGAAGTGGTATTAGGCAGATCTTGATGAACAGGATTCGCACTTTTAAGGTTAACACACTAGGATTTATTAGTCACAGAGAAAGAGAGTTAAAGAAACGCACACACATATCTAACACACACACTCTTACACAGTCAAGGACGGGCGTGCAGACATAACACACACACACACACACATACACACACTCTCTCTCTCTCTCACACACACACACACTGCCCAAACGTACACACACATAACATTATAACTTTATAAGGATAATATAAGGAGCAGTAGGATATGTAAGATATTAGAAGGATAATATAATATTATGAAGTAGGGAGTACAGTAAACCACTTGCAAGCAGTATAACCATAAATAAAATAGAAATATAGAGCAGATATGAAAGTAAATTATAAACCAGAAATACAGAAAAATGTAAAAGAAACTTACTCATAATTCAGATGGTGAAGATTCTTGTCTCGCGAGGAAGGGTCAGGCGTGGTGTAGACGAGGGCCTTCATTTTTAAGGGAACCATGAGGAGTCATTTATAAGAATAGTTGAGTTACATTGCACCTGCGCAGTGAGACCAAGCTCGTCGCTCTAAATTGTTTTCTCTCTCTCCCACTTTCAATCCTAATGGTAAATTTTGATGAGCCTTTTTTTAACATCATAGTAAATTTTGATGAGCCTTTTTTTTAACACCATGGTAAATGTAGATGAGCTCTTTTTTAACCCTATTGGTATTGATATCATAGTCTTTCTAAAAAATATTGGTTATTTACTGTGTAAATACAGTATAAATACTGGAGCTTGAGCCCCAGGAGTCAGATCACTTCTGAGAATTCTCATTGGTGTGGATCTCGGGAGGTGGAAATAAAATCTGGACCCTTGCTTCTTCTCACTCACGGCTGGTGTCTTTTTTCTATCTCCAACTGGGTATACAGATGTGAGTATTTGCTTCTATGTTGAATTTTAAGTGTCTTTGGGTAATAGGCTAAATTCGGGCCAGCAGTGTGTGTGTGTGTGTCCATGTCTGAGAGATGTGCAGATTTGGCTTTCATTCCAGGTTTGCTGTTTCTCTAAAACATAACAGTCTGTTTTTATTTTTGTGGATTTATTAACTTCAAAAGAGACAATAAAGAGAGGGAATAAAGAGAGAGAGAATAAAGAGAGGGAATGGAGAGAGAATAAAGAGAGGGAATAAAGAGAGAGAGCATAAAGAGAGGGAATAAAGAGAGAGAATAAAGAGAACCATCACCTTATCGTGGTGGAGAGGTTTGTGTGTCCCTATGAACCTGAGGGCTGGTAGGGTCGATCAAGGCAAAGTGGTCTCAGGGGAGGGGCCAGACTAAGAATGGTTCAAAAACCCCTCATGAAGAAAATAAAGAGAGGAGGAGTTACCCTGCCCGGAGAAAGCCCGGGGCCCCCGTCTGGAGTCAGGCCCAGAGGTAGGGCCCGACTGCGAGTGCCTGGTGGCTGGGTTTGCCACGGAGCCCAGCCGGGCAAAGCCCGAAAAAGCAATGTGGCACCCCCCTCTACATCCTATGGGCCCACCACTCATGGGGTGAACTGTGGGGGTGGGGTGCACTGTTACATGGGTGGCAGTGAAGGTCAGAGGCCTCGACGGACCAGACTTGGGCGGCAAAGGCTGGCTCTGGGGACATGGAATGTCACCTCTCTGTGGGGGAAGGAACTGGAACTTGTGCGGGAGGGGGAGTGCTACCGGCTAGATCTGGTGGGGCTTACATCTACGCACAGTCTCGGGTCTGGAACTGTACTCCTGGATAGGGGATGTACTCTATTCTACTCTGGAGTTGACCATGGTGCGAGATGCCGGGCGGGTGTGGGGATACTCACAAGTCCCCGGCTGAGAGCCGTTACATTGGAGTTTACACCAGCGGGCGAGACGGTCACCTCCTTACGCCTAAGGTTTGTGGGGGGGGGGACTCTGACTGTTGTATGTGCATATGCACCAAATACCAGTTCAGAGTACTCAGCCTTCTTGGAGACCCCTAGAATAGAGTCCTGTATGGGGCACCAGTAGGGGACTCCATAGTTCTGCTGGGGACTTCAACGCCACGTGTGACAATGATGGAGATACCTGAGAGGCGTGATTGGGAGGAACGGCCTCCCTGATCTAAACCCGGAGCGAGCATTTGTTATTGGACTTCTGTACTAGTCATGGCCTGTCTATAATGAATACCATGTTCGAACATAAGGAGGCTCATAAGCGTACTTGGTACCAGAGCACCCTAGGCCGGAGGTCTATGATCGATTTTGTAATTGTATCATCTGGTCTGAGGCAGTAACCCCGAACACCATGGTGGACACCAATGGTCAGGAAGCTGTCCGGACTGAAGAAGGAGGCCTTCCTGGATGTGTTATCCTGGGGACCTCGGAAGCAGTTGCAAGGTACTGACAGGCCAGAAGGGCTGCAGCTTGTGCTGTGGAAGAAGCAAAGCAGTGGGTGTGGGAGAAGTTCGGAGAGGACATGGAGAAGGACTTTCGGTCGGCACCAAGGTGTTTCTGGAAGACCATCCGCCACCTCAGGAAGGGGAAACGTGGAACCATCCAAGCTGTGTACAGTAAGGAGGGGACACTGTTGACCTTAACTGAGGAAGTAATTGCACGGTGGAGTTTGAGGAACTCCTGAATCCGACTAACACACCCTCTATGGTAGAGGCAGAGGTGGAGGCTGATTGGGGATCATGGTAAATGTGCACTTATATAGCGCTTTTATCCAAAGCGCTTACACTGTGTCTCATTCACCCATTCACACACACACTCACACACCAATGGTAGCAGAGCAAGGCTAACTTGCCATTGGGAGCAACTTGGGGTTCAGTGTCTTGCCCAAGGACACTTCGGCATGTGGAGTCACCCACTCTACCAACTGCGCCACAACCGCCCCTCAATCAACTACACAGTGGCAAAGCCACTTGTTTGATGAGACGGATTGATGAGATCCGTCCAAAAATGCCTGAGATGCTCTGGGTTTGGAGGTGATGTCTTGGATGACACTGCTCTTTAACATTGCATGGAAGTCGGGGACAGTGCTCAAGGATGGAAGACCAGGGTGGTGGTTCCTTTGTTTAAAAAAGGGGACCAGAGAGTGTGCATTAATTATAGGGCTATCACACTTCTCAGCCTCCCTGGTAAAGTCTACTCCAAGGTGCTGGAATGGAGGGTTCGGCCGAGAGTCGAACCTCGGATTGAGGAGAAACAATGCGGATTCCATCCTGGTCGTGGAACAACAGACCAGCTCTTTACTCTCGCAAGAATCTCGGAGGAGGCCTGGGAGTATGCCCATCCGGCATAATACATGTATTTTGTGGATCTGGAGAAGGCGTATGACCGTGTCCCCAGGGGTCTACTGTGGGAGGTGCTGAGGGAGTATGGGGTGAAGGGTTCCCATGTTGGGGCTATCCAATCACTGTATGCCCAAAGCGAGAGTTGCGTCCGTATTCTCGGCAAGAAGTCAGACTTGTTCCAGGTGGGGGTTGGTCTCCACCAGGGCTGTGTTTCTCACCAATCCTGTTTGTGATATTAATGGACAGGATATCGAGGTGTAGTTGTGGTGGGGAGGGGTTGCGGCTTGGTGACCTGAGGATCTCATCGCTGCTTTTTGCGGATGATGTGGTCCTAATGGCATCATCGGTCCGTGACCTCCAGCAATTGCTGGATCGGTTTGCAGCCGAGTGCGAAGCAGCTGGAATGAGGATTAGCACCTCCAAATCTGAGGCCATGGCTCTCAGCAGGAAACCGATGGAGTGCCTACTCCGGGTAGGGAATGAGAACATAACCCAAGCAAAGGAGTTCAAGTACCTTGGGGTCTTGTTCACAAGTGAGGGGACATTGGAGCGGGAGATTGGCCGGAGGATAGGAGCAGCGGGAGCGGTGTTGCAATCGCTTCACCACACCGTTGTGAAGAAAAGAGAGTTGAGTCAGAAGGCAAAACTCTTGATCTACCGGGCAATTTTCGTTCCTACACTCACCGATGGTCATGAAGGTTGGGTAGTGACCGAAAGAACTAGATTGCGGGTACAAGCGGCCGAAATGGGTTTTCTCAGGAGGGTGGCTGGCCTCTCCCTTAGAGATAGGGTGAGAAGCTCGGCTATCCGAGAGGAACTCTGAGTAGAGCCGCTGCACCTTTGCATCGAAAGGAGCCAGTTGAGGTGGTTCGGGCACCTGGTAAGGATGCCCCCTGGGCGCCTCCCTAGGGAGGTGTTCCAGGCGCGCACGTCAGCTGGGAGGAGGACCTCGGGGGAAGACCGAGGACTAGGTGGAGAGATTATATTTCCACACTGGCCTGGGAACGCCTCGGGATCCCACAGTCAGAGCTGGTTAATGTGGCTCAGGAAAGGGATGATTGGGGTCTCTTGCTGGAGCTGCTACGCCCGTGACCCGATTACGGATAAGCGGTTGAAGATGGATGGAATAAAGAGAAAATAAAGAGAGGGAATAAAGAGAGAGAATAAAGAGAGAATAAAGAGAGGGGAAAAAAGAGAGGGAATAAAGAGAGGGAATAAAGAGAGAGAGAGAGAATAGAGAGGCAATAAAGAGAGAATAAAGAGAGAAAAGAAATAAACAAGAGAGAATAGAGAGGGAATAAAGAGAATAAAAAAAAGAGTTTATAGGGCAGTGGTGGCTTGGTGGATAAGGATCTGGGTTACTGACCCAAAGGTCAGGGGTTCAAGTCTTTTAACCAAGCTGCCAGTGTTGGGCCCCTTGAGCAAGGAGCTTAATAAAGGCAGAGAGGGTTAAGGGCGTGCTCAAGGGCCCAACTGTGGCAGCTGCAGTGCCTGAACCCCGACCATCTGTGCTCCAGGGGTGCTGCATCATGGCTGACCCTGCACTCTGACCCTAACTTCCTAACATGCTAGGATATGTAGGGAAAATAATTTCACTGTGCTGTAATGTATATGTGATTAATAAAGACTCATTATCATTATTATCACTACTATATAAGCTATAACAGGACAAAAGGAACTAACTTGTTTCATTAAATATTTATGTGTATGTGTAGTTCATTAAATATTTGGATGTGTATGATTTGTTGTTTAATTTTTTACAAAATCATTGGCAAAATTCTTCTGGTATAAGAGGAATAAAAGACTTGTGGACGTGCTGGTAAAGCTGTTGAGTTAGTAACCTATTGTTGATTATTTTACTGTAACAGCAACATACAGTGAAGGGTAAACGGTCTGCACTTAGCACTTTTAAGCTAAGCAGTTCTACAAAGCACTTTATATTGTTTCTCATTCACACTCTCTCACTCACTCACACACACACACACACACACATCCAAGGAGCAACTTTGTGTTCAGTGTCTTGCCCAAGGGCACTTCCGCATGTGTACCATTATTGAGTCATGTGAGTGGAGAATCAAACCGCCAACCCTACGATTAGTGGACACCCTGCTCTACCACCTGAGCCACAGCCAACCCGTATTTATTAGTTACTTAAGTATTAAATGCTGGGGAATGTAAGGTTCTGAGAAATAGTCCATACTTGAGCAAGATGTTACATGCAGCTCCTCACAAACTGTTTGTTTTATTTATGTCACATTGTTGTTTTATTTACTATGTCTGTGTGAATCATCTACAGATGCAATATATAATCACCAGGCTTTGTATGACCTCAGCTCTGCATTCCTGAGTAATTTTAAAACCCTCTAGAGATTACCACAGGATATTCTGTGGATCTCTTCAATCTCCACAAACAACAGCAGATACAAGTAAAGCCTGATATGGTGGCATTTTGCTCAGGCTCTGATTTGTTCACCCACACCCCTCAGAATTATGCTCAATAATGTTCAATAATGTTCAAACTGGATGAACTTCACCCCGGATAAACTTACACACCCCTGACAGCACTATTACACCAAGTGAGTTCTCTCTGCAGCTGGACTACTGCATGGTGGCTACTGATAAAGCTAAAGATGGTGGCATGTGCTTCTTTATCAACAATAAGTGATGCAATCCATGTTAAAACAGTTTCACAGATGCTAACGCTAACTAAGTTCGGGACAAGCTGTGCACAGCCCATTTGTAAACCTTGACACCTCAGATGCTCTCTCAGTGATCAAAGGAAATTTCAGTCACTTCCAACCTGAAAACCAAG
>CM022774.1:449685-632185 GCA_012411365.1 Ameiurus melas
TTTCTGCTACTCTATGGATCATGCTGAAGTTTAAACAAATGGTTTGACTTAATATCCGCAGCAGTAGTGCACAAGTCATTTCTTCATAATTTGTTTATTAACTTTTATTGTATGCCTAAATGTAATAAAAGTCATTTGCCAGATTCAGATGCTCCTAAACAAATTAATATATAGTATGATTTGGTAACTGATCAACAAAGACTGTACTATCATTTCTAATATAATGCATTAAATACGGACCAATTTTCACTGAAATATTTCAGAGAATTTTTTTTACACTAGTTTACACTAAATGTCTAATATTCTGTTCTGTTGGAAATATGCCTGAACTGTTATTTTTCCCCCGAACCGTTTAAATAACTCGACTGCTTCTATAACTTTGGCTTGTAGTGTATATGACTGCTCCCTGTCATAAACCCATACAAGGAAATAAACAGTAATAATTCTGACTGTAGATCAGGAGTGGGTAAAGACAGACTGGTGATCTGATCTATATTATATATGCATGTACTTTAGATAATGCCTCTCTGAACACCATGGTGGGACGTTCCCGAGTTGAAGTACTGTACAAGTCCTAAGCATTAGATCACCCCAATTACTCTTGTATACTCTTTCCATACCATCGTGATCTTTGCCTGACGAAGCCATACACAAACTATATTTGACAGTTGGGGCCTAATTCTAAAATCAAATGCACAACCGTTTTCTCTTGCTGCCATCACAAAATAAAAATGTTTAAACCTTAAGTAACGTAGTCACGGAGGGTGTATATATTTTTCACACTACATGAAGTTTGGGGATCCTTATAGACTGTGGAGCAGAAATGTACTCAATGTATCTCCACCGATTTATTTCATGTTTTAGTACAACCATTTTTCTTTTTTACCATTATGGATGAAACACTTGTTTCTTTTAAAACACCATCTTTAAATATTTTTCTACCTCCTGACTAAACCGGTTCCGGTGACAGGGTACGCTGGCGTGTTTTGCTGCCACTCCTGTTACCATTTGGTTTGTTTTCGTTGTTATTTTAAGTCATATTTATTTATTTTTAATTCTGCGAGTTTCTTTTAGTAACATTGTCTTTAGTGCCGTTGCGAGTGCGATGTGGTGGTGCCATTCTATATAGTTTGGTCTGTAGTTTTTTTTTCTGTTTTTATTTCTGAGCTCCATTGGAATAACCTGCAGCGTGTTACTCTGTATCTACCCCTCGGCTCGGCTGTGTGTGTGGACGGATTGTACGAGTCTGTGCTCGCAGTGCACTCTGGAGTTTCACTCGCGCTGGCCCTATGAGTGTGCACTCACCGACCATGGCGCTAAGGTACACTACACGCCAGCTTTTGAATCTAAATCTGAAGTGTTATGGCCTAGCCAAAGACTCTTACAATCTCTGTCGAGACCCTGGACTGCTATGTCCTAAGCGATATATCCATCGGGGTTTGAGGCGCAGTTTTGCTGTTTCGTCCTCTCCTAACATCTTTGTCCCGATCTGCCGCCGTAAGACCAACAAACTGCTCCATACTGGTGTTGATCACAGTAATTTAATATCGGTTCCCCGCGTGGAGATTAAACCACCGGCATCTCCGCTTCAGAGCCGGGCTTATGCCGCACTATTCAATGCACGGTCTGTGAATAACAAAGCGCTGCTTTTATCGGATTTTATCACTGATAAAAAGCTGGACTTGTTTTTCTTAACTGAAACCTGGCATAAAGAAAATGATGGGCTCCTGTTTAACCAGATCACTCCAGCGGGCTTTGGAGTTTTAGATCTCCCGAGGTTATTTGGCAGAGGCGGAGGCATTATTGTGGTTTACAACCTGAAGTTCAACACAAGCTCTGTGTCTGTTCCCTGGTTTCCATCATTTGAATGTCTGGTCTTGAGTATCGCTACAGTCTATAAACCACCTAAGGCTAAGGCGCATGCAGCTTTTATGTCAGAGTTTGCGGACTTCCTGTCGATGTTGAGTATGAAGTTTGACAGAATTTTGATTGTGGGAGACTTCAACATTCATGTGGACTGTAGTGACTCGGTGGTGGCCAAGGATTTTCTGTCACTAATTGACTGTTTTAACTCAGTTTATAACTGACCCGACTCATAACAAGGGCCATACACTGGATCTTGTGATTGCTAATGGCTCATTTTTATCTGAGTTTTCAGCTACTGACATTGGACTGTCTGATCACTCAGCTGTCTTTTTTAACCTCGAACTGTATCATTCAAGTGAGCCTTCTATCCGAACAGTAACCTTCCGGAAGTGGAAGTCCATCAATCAGACAGCTTTCTCCAATTCTGTGGTTTCCACCCTAAGCGATCTTCATCCCTCATCACTGGAGGAGAAAGTTCTGCATCTAAATTCCACTCTTGTTGCTAATCTTGACACTTTTGCTCTTCTAAAGTCACGTAAGGTCACATTCAGCCGCTCTGCTCCCTGGTATAATGACAATCTGCGCTCTAGAAAGGCTGTATGTCGGAAAATGGAGCGAAAATGGCACCTTACCGGACTGAGTGTCTACTATCAAGCGTGGGGGATTATCGTGCACTACTGGAGACTGAAAGATCCTCTTACTTCTCTGTTGCTATTGTAAATAATCAAAATAATCCCAGACACTTGTTCCAAACCATAAATAGACTGCTTCAAGCAAACGCTGTTACCACTTTGCCTGTTTCTCAGCAGCTCTGTGATTCTTTTCTACAGTTTTTTAATTCTAAGATTGTCAATGTTCGTAAAGAAATCCCTGTTAACCCTGACTGTGCCACTTCACTCCTTCGTCCATCTGGGTTCACTGGTGTTTCTTTTACTCATTTTTCACTGCTTGATTCTGAGGCTCTCACTGGGGAGGTATCCAGCATGATATCTACCACTTACCTGCTGGATCCAATTCCTACGATTCTGTTTAAATCGTGCTTTGCTGTGTGGTGCCCTGCTATCCTCAGCATTATAAATGAATCACTGGAGACTGGGGTCATTCCAGCAGTATTGAAGACTGCTGCTGTTACACCTGTACTAAAAAGAGAAAATGTTTCTGTGGATGATTTTAACAATTTTCGCCCCATTTCAAATCTTCCGTTTTTGGCAAAAATACTTGAGCGTGTTGTCGCCTCTCAACTCTGTACTCATCTTACAACCAATAACCTCTTTGAACCACTTCAATCAGGTTTTCGTAAATTTCATAGCACTGAAACTGCGTTGGTCAAAGTTCCAAATGACCTTTTGATGGCCTCTGATTCTGGAGCTACCTCACTTCTTATTCTTCTTGACTTTAGAGCAGCCTTCGATACTGTGGATCATGGTCTTTTACTTACCCGCTTAGAAAGTGTTTTTGGTGTGTCCGGGAAAGTTTTAAACTGGTTTAAATCCTATTTTACTGACCGTTCCCAGTTTATTTCTATGAGTGGCTTTAGATCTGACACTTGCTCGGTGCTCACTGGTGTTCCTCAGGGTTCAATTCTAGGCCCTCTACTCTTCAATATTTATCTATCTCCACTTGGGCATCTGCTGCGAACACCTCCCTTATCACTTTTATGCTGACGATACCCAAATCTACATTCACTCAAGATCTAGTGAAAGCATTGATGTTTGTTATCTTTCTGGCTGTATTTCTGAGATAAAATCATGGATGAATAATAACTTTCTGTGCCTGAACAGTGGGAAAACTGAGGTCATGCTTATAGGTTCCCGTCATCAGATTCGCAAAGTGGCTCCGTTGTCTCTATCTGTTGATGGCTCTGTTCCAAAGTAAGATGAGGAACCTTGGTGTAATTTTTGACACTAACCTCACTTTTGATTTTTTTGTTCAGAACACTGTGAAAGCTTCCTTTTTTCACCTCAGAAATATAGCCAGATAAAGACCAATGCTAAACATATCTGTCACTGAAAAGCTGATCAATTCATTCGTTGTCGCGCGGTTGGATTACTGCAATGCCGTTTTAGCCGGAGTTTCTAAAACTGAAATAAACAAACTGCAGTATGTTCAGAACTCTGCCGCCCGGATCCTGACGGGAAGCAGGAGATATGACCATATCACTCCTGTTTTGAAGTCCTTACACTGGCTCCCGGTCAGGTTCCGGGTTGAGTTTAAGATCTTGATGTTAACATACAAGGCATTGCACGGATTGGCTCCACAATATTTAACTCACTTATTAATCCCGTACACCCCACATCTCAGACTGCGCTCCTCTCAGGGTCATCTACTTACGGTTCCACTAACCCACCTTAAGTCTATGGGTGACAGGGCTTTTTCTGTCTACGCTCCTCCACTTTGGAACTGTCTTCCCCCTGAACTCAGGGAAGCTCAGTCCTTTGGCATTTTTAAAGCATTTTTAAAGACACACTTTTTTAAACTCGCTTTTGATTCTTAATATCTTTTTGATTGTTTTATATTTGTTTTTTATTACGGTTGTTTTATTCATTTTAATTAACTTTTATTAATTCTGTGATTTGTGTTTTTATGTACAGCGCTTTGAGAAGCTGCTTTAAAGGTGCTTTATAAAATAAAGTTGTTTATTATTATTATTATTATTATTATTATTATTATTATTATTATAAACCCTCAGACTTATGACACAATCTTTATAGTTGTTTACGCCCTGCTCAGGGTTAAACAACATCATCTTTACATTACCTTCATGAATAAATTGTCAAACTAACCTCTTGGTTCTTCGTGTGTTTTTTTTTTTGGAGCAGAAGTCAGGTCCTCTCTCATTTCAACAGGTCCACTTGTTTGTGAATACACAGCAATCTTCTAACGGTATTAGGATTTCTCGGAGCAGACCTTGAAACAGATAGTTGCAGAGTTTCTTCTGTGTTTTAACTACAACGTCTTAACCATTATTTAAACACTGAGACACACGACTCCCTTTAATTCGTTAACAAACACATTTGTAAGAATCCTGGTCAGCAAAAACCTCCAAAGAACACCTGTCTCTCTCTCTCTCTCTCTCTCTCTCTCACACACACCCACATGGTCACCAGAGGTCATAAACGTACTGCTGGGACATGGGATGTCAAAGCATAGACAAAAGCTTATGTATTTTGCGACAGTTCTGTGTAAGTATCCTCGTTGGCGAACCATTCTCTGAAATCTTGTTTATAATTTAAACCAAGTGCACGATTCTTTTAAAACACTGTCTTTTAAAAAGGTTTTCTCACCCTTAAAATAACCTGGTTAGAAGGTAGGATATGTTATGCATATTTTCATTTTCTTCAGACATATTGTCACTTTAGTCTCTACACCGAATAACACCGATGGTTTTGACTTTCTTTCAGTAAAAGAGAACAACGACATCATACAGCCTTGAAGGACTTTAGAAATGTTTTACACATCAGTGTTTTTCTCAACAACGTAGCCAATAAAAAGTTCAATTATCTCACAAACCTCAGTCTGTTCATTTCTTGACAGAAGGATTACACATAGATCATACACATAGGGAGCTACACATGCGTACCACGTCCACAATTCTAATACATCTACCACATTCAGTCACCAGGTCTAGTCTTTTCTGATAGATTAGTTACACAAACTGATCATTACCACAGAAGTCATTTCAGAAACAAAGATTCACTTAAACCACAAATGTTCACATTGGTAGGGATCGTAAAACCCTGAAACACACGACTCATCCCTTAATTCATTAAACACACGACTCCCTATAATTCGTTAACAAACACATTTGTAAGAATCCTGGTCAGCAAAAACCCCCAAAGAACACCTGTCTCTCTCTCTCTCTCTCTCTCTCACACACACCCACATGGTCACCAGAGGTCATAAACGTACTGCTGGGACATGGGATGTCAAAGCATAGACAAAAGCTTATGTATTTTGCGACAGTTCTGTGTAAGTATCCTCGTTGGCGAACCATTCTCTGAAATCTTGTTTATAATTTAAACCATTCTGAAGCATTCTGGTCAGCAAACCCCCAGGAAACACATCTCTCTCTCTCTCTCTCTCACCCACACACTACAGAACTGTCACCCTGGGAAACACATGTCTCTGTCCCTGTCTCTCTCACCCACACACTACAGAACTGTCACCCCGGGAAAACACATCTCTATCTCTCTCTCTCTCTCTCTCACCCACCCCGGAAAACACATGTTTCTCTCTCTCTCTCTCTCTCTCTCTCTCTCTCTCTCTCACCCACCCCGGGAAAACACATGTCTCTCTCTCTCTCTCTCTCTCTCTCTCTCACCCACACACTACAGAACTGTCACCCCGGGAAAACACATGTGTAGGACGGTGTGTGTATAGGCCTAAAGGACATCGCCCGAAAAACCTGTCTTCTAGTTTAAACAAAATTCTCGATTCTTTTAAGCAACACTTTAAACATTTTACATCCTAAATGGTTATGTTGAGAAGGCATGTAATACGCACGTTTCTTATAAAACACTGTCTTTAAAACGTTTACCTCCTAAAGGGACCTATTTAGAAGGTATGTAAAAACGTTTTTTCCATTTTTATTTTTTTTTACATTTCATCAGGTATATCAAAGGTGTAGAGTATATATTTCAGTAAATTTTTATTCAAAGTCATGCCATTTTCTCAAAAATGTAATCAATACAGTTTCATTTATTTCACAAGCTTACATTCTGCTCATTTATGTTCACGTCCAACCATCATGTATTTTCTAACAGCGGAGCTATACAAAACAAACCCCCACAATCTAAATTGAATGTGTGGTTGCAAGATAAAAAATTCTAATTTATTGAATTAATTAAATATTTAAAGTTGTACACATTATTTTGATGAGTTGTGTTGACAATGTTGATAATTACATCAACTTAATATTGTGTATATAAAACAAAATTTACATTGTACTACATTTACATTTATTCATTTAACAGAGTGTTAGAGGACCTGTAGACTGAACAGATACTAAGGACATTACAGTATCATTTGAGTATCATTTCACTTACAATTAAATTCTACTAAAGCAATGCATTTGGGGCATATTCATTATGTTTGAATGTGTAATACACATGGCCATACCAGGTACAATCTATACAAACTATTTCTCTCTCACGAGCTCTCTTTTATCTAATCCAAACTGAAAAGTGGCAAATACTCATTTTTAACTCTTAATAGTTTGAAAATTTTTGATAAATTTAATCAACTGAGCATCAAGAATATTTTTTTTCTCAATTTAAGAGTTAGAAATGAACACGTAATTAATTGAATATTTGTTCTGTTTCTGCCTTTATATTTTAATTAATAAAATAATCCGTCCATTGATACCGCTTATCCTACAGGGTCACGGGGAACCTGGAGTCTATCCCAGGGAACATGGGGCACCAGGCGGGGTACACCCTGGACCGGGTGCCAAATCAGCACAGGGCACAATCATACACACTCACACACCCATTCATACACTACAGACACTTTGGACCTGCCAATCAGCCTACCATGAATGTCTGTGGACTGGTGGAGGAAACCGGAGTACCTGGAGGAAACCCCCGCAGCACCGGGAGAACATGCACACTCCACACACACAGGGCCACAGTGGGAATTGAACTCTCGACCCTGGAGGTGTGAGGCAAATGTTCTATCCTTAAATAAAAGCATGGCTTTTCTGGACGTTTTGAAAGATCGGGATCTAAATTAATTTCTATCTGAAATACAGAGACTGATCAACATTTCATGAAATTGAATGTTCACAACATCAACTATAATTTCACTCTTGCTTTGTTATTTATTTTGTCATTTTTGTTAATGTGTTATGTTTGTTAAATAATCACTTCGACCCAAACTGAAGAACGCTGCATTTTGCTCTATGACTTTAAACTCCAGAGTGTGAAGCTCGTCTGTGTTGCCATTCAAGGCATTGCTGACCCAATGGCGACATCGTGTGGCCAGAACACATAACTAGTTTATGTCGTTATTTTCTCATGTCTAGTTTTACAGCCAGTGTCTGGTTGTTTACCTTCAGGGTTTCAGTCCATTGTTCATGTCCCGGTTGCAGTTCTTGGTTTTCCACTCCATCCTTCTCATTGACTTGGTACACCTCAGTTTCTTTCATCTCTACTGGTCCAAGGAACATTTCCTCATGACTTCTCTAGCATGATCAATTCCATGTATTTTATGTTGGTTCTCTGTTTGTGTGCACCTCCTGCATTTCCTTGCATAACTTATTATCTTTGTTTGGCTGTAAACATTCTTTTTCCTTTTTCGCTGACATGACAAATATCCCCTGCTCTCTGTAGGGTTAGTCGGGATCTCGTAACAGCCTGCCTGTGATCTGATCATGTGTAAAGCCACATACGATTCTGTCCCTTATCAGTGACTCAGTCAGTTCTCTGAATTCACAAGCCTTGACTTTGTTCTTTCAATCCATCATGTAAGCACCAACAGGTTTTTCAGATTTTTTGTGGTTCATCGAATTATGCAAACAGCTCTTTTAATATTGTAAATAATCAACATCATCATAAAAGGTAAATGTGTTGAATACCTTGATGGCGTTGTCTCCTGCTACATGCAGAAAAGTAGAAGACTATTTTTCAAGATTTCTCTGAGATTACACTCAGATGAGATCTATCTCAAATCTTTGAATCCAACGCGTCCAGGTCTCTGCTAGATTTCCTTCTAAGCTCAGGTCTACTGGGGGGTTCAACTGATCCATCTTTATTAGTTTCTTTACTTTCAGCAACTATGTAATATATATGGACTATACGTATAGTGTGACTGTTTGTTGTGTATATTCTTCATATGTTCAAATGATTACACACACACACACACACTATATATGTGTAGGTATATGTATGTATATATGGGTAAAGGGGTACATCTTTATATATCCTTGTATTCTTCACCTGTCTGTCTGCTGCTCCAAATTTGGTAAGGTTTGGTAATGTTTGTGTCAGGAATGTATGTGATCCCGATTTAACATAACTATATATATTTTTATGACCTACCTCAGAGTGTTAAAAAGAGCATGTGTGCAGCGTGTGTCTATGTTTATCCGTAACAGATGGGAACCTACATGGCCGTTCCAGGTATGGTAACGTTTGTGTCAGGAATGTATGTGATCCAGATTTAACATAACTATATATATTTTTATGATCATGACCTTTGACCTAGATATAGAGAGTTAGAATATGTATCTTTTTGACCTTTGACCTAGACCTGTCAAAATTAAGGTTACAATCTATACAAACTATTTCTCTCTCTCATGTTATTTTAGTTGTGAAGAAATAAAAATGCTTAATGAAAAGAAGTTTTAATTTGCAGAGAGGTCTCCAATTGACTGGTGAGATTTGTCCTAAATTGGCACCTATGCAGCACCACACACACACACACACACACACACACACACACACACACACACAGCTTTGTCTTTGTGCACCTGACTACACCAAGCCTTTTGATATTGCTTGTTTTTCAGGGTTTCACATGCTCGAGTTTATTAAGCTCCCTTATTTATACAGTTTTCTAAACCCCAAACACCAATATGTTTAGAAATAACTTTCCCCCGAATACCATTACGTACACAGACAAAAATTTTGTCCGCGCTAGCGTAACGTCCTCATAGACAGTCATGTTGGGCGCCTTCACCGTTCCAGGGACAGTTATCTAGTAGGTGTAACCCAGCTCCAATACCCTTTAATTGTCCTGTCACATTTCATCCTTAAAAAATAACCTGTGTCAGTGTCTGTCCTGACTGGTCTACCACGAGCAGAGGATTCTCCACAAATTCACACACATTAGGAGTTTCTTTCATATTTATTCTACATTTTCTGTTTAAAATGCTCACAAAAAGTATACCCCTTTACTTTACTCTATACCTTATAATATCCATATATAATAATAATTATATAATCCATATACTCCTTTTATTATCCTTATGATATCCTTATAAACAAACAGAAACTCAAACGAAGCTTCTTTACCTGCAACAGCATCCTTTACAAAACATTAACCAATGAAACGGATCAAAATAATCCCTTTATCTTCATCAGTTTTTCCCAGGAAGTCTTCAGTTCTCCTAGCAGGATCAACTCTTTCAACCAATCGAAGACAGCGACCTTAAAAGCGGCTTAATTAATATATATTTAGTCATGTGAAAAAACAAGTAATTTAAATTGTTGGCTTTTTGTCATTGTTGAAACAGTGCCTATTAATGATGTTGTATTTGAACAAAAACACAAGGAATAAAATTCCCAATCATTTATTCAGCAGATCAACATCAATAGAAATGATATTCTTCTGTGGAAAAAGTAAGTACACCTTTAGCCTGAGAAGCTAGTATTACCCCCTTTAGCAGAAATAACTTCTTGTAGGCATTTTTGCACAATTATCCACCAGGTTTGCTGAATTCGTGACCACTCTTCAGGACAATATTCTTTCAGCTGTAAGATGTTTGAGGGTTTTCTTGCATGTACTGCCTGTTTCCCATCCCCCACAACATTTAAATGGGATTCAAATATGGGCTTTGACTCAGCCATTCCATAACCCTCCATTTCTTCTTCTTGAGCCATTCCTTGGTGGAATTGCTTGTGTGATTAGAATCATCTTCATCCATCCATCCATCCATCCATCCAAACCTTCTACCACTTAATCTGTTTCAGGGTCACGGGGAACCTGGAGCCTATCCCAGGGAGCATCGGGCACAAGGCAGGGTACACCCTGGACAGGGTGCCAGTCCATCGCAGGGCACATCATCATTATTATTATTATTGAAAATATACAGTCAATTCAAATCGGATGGCTGCAACACACTCCAAAAAAGTTGGGACAGTCGACTGTTTAGTGCTGTGTAACATCAGCTTTTCTTTTAATAACACTTATTAAGCGTTTGGACGCTGAGTAAAGACTCCACTTGGTTAAGTCTAGCGAGCAGAATTTTCCCCGTTTATCCATTACATATTTCTTCATCTGTGCAGCTGCACGAGGACTTCATCCCCTTATTTTACATGTCATAATGCACCACATGTTCTCAATGGGAGACGGTTCAGGACTGCAGAAGGCCATGCTCGCACACGCACTCTCTGCTTACGCAACCATGCGCTTGTAATCCGGGTAGAATGTGGTCTGTCCTGCTCTGGATAGAAGCATATGTTGCTCCACAATGTGTACATCTCGTTCTGCATTAATGCTGCTTTCACAGATGTGCAAGTTTCCCCTGCCATGAGCACTGACACGCCCCCACGCCATGGGCACGGACACGCCCTCACGCCATGGAAAATGACACGCCCCCACACCATGACAGACGCTGGATTTTGACACTGATCACAATTTGAATGGTCCTTTTCCTCTTCGGTCCGGAGAACACTATGGCTGAGGACAGCCATTCAATATGTGAGTATGGAATCACCTGTGCAGGTGTTCTGAACTCTCAGATACTATCTGACATCACCTGGAAGCCCCGCCCCCTTCCCCACATCCCACGCTCTGGACTGGATCCATCAGTATGCTGGACTTCACCAACATTACACACACACTGTACACATTTTTATCTAAAGATGACAAAAAGTGATTCAATATATTTCTCATATTTTTATTTTGGTTTTGATCAGCACTCTCAGTTATGAGCAGACGCAGATGTCACACATGTTGATACGGGACAAACAAATTCTAAAAGGATTACATAAAAATAATACTGTTATGAGCTGGTTTATTTATGTTTATGGTACATTACTACAGAATCACTTAAAAATCCACCATCCTGAGACCACAAGTTCGAATCCTGACGGTATCCATAGACATCTCTGTAGCCGGGAGTCCAACAGAGCAAAACTGGGCGTGCTCTCAGGGTGGGAGGGGTTACGGTCTCTCCTGCATCTACAGCCAATCATAGGCAACTGTGAGTTCATGCAGGCGGAATTGGGTGAACGCTTTCCTCCGTGTGTGTTACACCACCCACTGACAGTTCGAAACGTAAAACTGAAGGACAACAACGACGACAACAACAACAACTGAAGCAGAAAAAAGAGAGATAAGATTTCCAACAGGTGAAACTGAGAAAGTCTCTCTCATAACTTTATGTTTTAATCTTAACCTTCTTCACCGGGACTCTTCCATCCTCTCCTCCTGGTAAAGTTATTCATCTGTTGCTCCTCAACACATTTCATGGTAGGAAGTGTTTGTTCAGCTTTGGGTAATAAGATAAATGACTAAATATTATTAAAAAGTCAACAAAAAGCTGTCCTTGGTCATTTAAAGTCTACCTTAAATCTGTGTCTGATGGGTACAGTACTGTCCTGCCAGAGATCGTGAGTAGAGCGCTGGGTATCAGGGCCAGATGTTAATCTACACTGATCGAGTTATCAAGATATTTTTAAGCTTTATAGAATAAATAAAACCCCACATGTGACAGCAAACAGACAAATCAACAGGTGTGACGATCAGGTGTCCACATACTTGTGGTCATACAGTATTTACCACACCCGGCACTGGGCTGCTCTAATCCTGTTACAGAACATTCACTTTCTTACTGATTTTATTATGTATTGTATTTTATAGTTTATTATATGAACGTATTTTTGCCATGTAAGAGATTTGTGTATTTCTATTTCTTAGTTTAACAAAACGTTCAAAAGCTGCTGATTTGTACATCACGTTTTTCTTTGTATTTTTTACATGAAACGTTTCTGTTAAAAAGCGTTTAAATCTTATTTAGTCTTATTTATTAAAAGTTATTTAGACTTTAAAGAGAAAAAGATCCGATGGGTTTGAGAATTAGGGAATACTCACAGTTTCAGTATCGGATATTTACTCTCACACACAAACGATTAAAAACAAATACATTATTTCTGATATTAATATCATTAAAGGGTTTACTCTGACTGTGTTATACGTTATATTTAATAAAGTATTCATTATCATTTGTGCTTTTTTTCTTGCCTCGATTTTTATTTTAGTTTTTTAAAGCTAGGCTAAATCATTTCTGATTCTTAACCATTACAGCTGTAACAACCGGTTTCAGACAGATTTACTGATCATCAAATATTATAATGTTATTTACTTATTATAAAATATTATACTATTATTTACTTATTATAAAATAGTATACTATTATTTACTTATCATAAAATATTATAAATGTGTCAAACTAAAAAAAACACCACATTCAGAGATTTTCTCCAGCAATTCACAAACCCCTCTGTGTGACAACAATCAGTTGTGAGAATATATTCCATCTCTCGTACAAACAAATCTGTGGTGGTGTTCAGAGGAGTGGATGACGTTATAATAAATGTGAAACCGGTACTAACACCTGCTACACAAAACAATCTAAAATGTGCCTCCATTGATGAAAAATGAGGTGATAATGAGGCTAACTTTGGGAAGTTCACAGGCTCCATCAGAAGGATTCTGCTTGGCTGTAAAAACCTCAGCAGTGAAATATGTCCAGTCCTTTTATAGACACCTTTTTGTTTCTTAGTAACTGAGATAAACCCTCAAGTGTAACGGGATGGTCAATTGTGAACCCAACCACAGACTCAAACAAAAGACTTCTTTACTGGATCATGAGAAATAAAACAGTAAAGAGGGAAACAGGCCAATAACTTGGAACTCTTCAGGATTGGTAGTTTCTGCATATTATATATATCCATCCATCTTCAACCACTTACTCCTTTTCAATTATATATATATATATATATATATATATATATATATATATATATATATATATATATATATATATATAAACAAACCTTGGATACTTTTATCTTTTGCTTTTCCTTCAGTTCATTTCCATCTTGTTTTTGTTTTTACCCCCCTTTTTCCTTTCCTCCTTCCAGTTTCTACTCTTATTTGAGTCGTTGTTTAATTGCAAACAAAACCTTGCCATGCCATGCCAGTCACCCCTCTACAAAGGTGCAACCAAGAACAGCGCGATAGATTGGCCTTAAATATCCTGACTGGCAGATGTACGCAATCCAGTTTAATCAGCCTGGAGGATTCTGGGCTACTGGGTTCTCTGGAATACTGCTCTCACTGTGTGCATCTGCTGCCCTCTGCTGGCTGCCAGCAGTGTAGCACAGTCTCTTACATAGATATACACGGAGCACTTTATAAGGAACACATGCGCACCTACTCATTCATGCATCTAATAACCTCAGACAATAGTGTGAGCCAGATGAGCTGGTTTGAGTATTTCTCCAACTGCCGATCTCCTGGGATTCTCACACACAATAGTCTGTAGAGTTTATTCAGAATGATGCAGTAAAGTAAAACATCCAGTGATGGGCAGTCTGCAGATGGAAACACCTTGATGATGAGAGAGGTTGTACGGGCCAGACTTTGAGCTGACAGAAAGGATACAGTAACTCAGATATCCACTGTACAATTGTGGTGAGAAGAAAAGTGTCTCAGAGTTCACAGCACATCAGATGTTGAGGTGGATAAGCTACAACAGCAGGTGAGCACACCAGGTTCCACTTCTGTCAGCCAGGGACAGAAAGTCGAGGCTGCAGTGAGCACAGGCTCACCAACACTGAACAGACAAATGCTGGAAAAACGTAGTCTAGTCTGACGAACCTTGATTTCTGCTGAGGAACACAGATGGTAGGGTGAGAATTTGGCACCAACAGCATAAATCCATAGACAAAAACCTGCTTTGTGTCAACAGTCCAGGCTGGTGGAGGTGGTGTAATGGTGTGGGAAATGTTTTCTTGGTGCACTTTGGGCCATTAATACCAATCAATCATGGCCTGAATGCCACAACAATTTGAGTATTGTTGTTGAACGTGTACCTTCATGGCCACAATTTACCATGTTCTAATGGTTATTTCCAGCATGATACTGCACCATGTCACAAAGCAAAATTCATCTCAAACTGGTTTCATGACCACAAGAAGTTCTTCAGTGGCCCTCCCAGTCACCGGATCTGAATCCAGTAGAATTTTCTTAAACTTTATGATTCTAGAATTGAAGTGGTAGTGACCAACCCCCCGCAAAAGGGCGGCCCTACCCAGTATTAGTGTAGTGTTCCTAATAAAGTGATCGGTGAGTGTACATTTTAAATGTAATCACGGGGACAGAAGCTACACTGTGATCACAAGTACTGAAAACCTGAGATGTTTTAGTGTGGGGACATCAAGCATATGCCCCCCCCACCCCCCATATAATGAATGAACTAGGCCCTTCCACATCTAAATTACACAATCAGGTAAGGAATCTTGGTGTGATTTTTTATTCAGACTTAAAGTTTGATAGGCATATACATTCTATGGTAAGAAGTGGCTTTTTGTCTTTTAAGGATTCCAGATCACACTGGAATGGGTTTCCGTTTCATATTAGAGCCTGTACTACCCTTGATGGTTTAAAACTTATTTGAATCTTATTTTAACTCTTCTCTCTTGCTTTTTGACTTAGTGTGTTTAATGATATTATTTATTTCGTATTGTTAGGTCCTTGCCATGTAAAGCACAACAACAGGTGATGTTAATAAATATGCCATATAGATAAACATCATTGTTGTTGTTGATGTTGTTGTAGATCAGCTTGGGGATGTGGTAGAACGAGAGATTCGCAGGATGAAAGGGCACCTGAAACATCTGCAGGAATTGTGTGATGCAGTTATGTCAACATGGACCAGAATCTCAAAGGAATGTTTCCAACATCTTGTGGAATCCATCTTGTGGTTTTGAGAGCA
Organism: Ameiurus melas; assembly: GCA_012411365.1. NCBI lineage: Eukaryota > Metazoa > Chordata > Actinopteri > Siluriformes > Ictaluridae > Ameiurus > Ameiurus melas. The sequence continues at coordinate 465,275 of CM022774.1, forward strand.
AAGGGCGCCCCTACCCAGTATTAGTGTAGTGTTCCTAATAAAGTGATCGGTGAGTTTACATTCTAAATGTAATCATGGAGACAGAAGCTACACTGTGATCACAAGTACTGAAAGCCTGAGATGTTTTAGTGTGGGGACATCAAGCATAAAAAGCTGAGTGGTCCACACAGACCTGTGCAGCCGAGGAGTTCGGGGAGCGACACGGCCGTGGTACAGCGCCAGTGGAGAAACTCGGCCACGGCGGAGAAAACGCTAGAGATGAAAATATGTGGAAGAAGTACGATGAAAATCTTTGAGAAAATCCCAATTAAAATCCCAGGAAACAGCACTGAATCATTAAACTCTGTAATGTCACACAGTGAAAACCCAGAGTGCAGTGCAGGTGCTACAGGAGAACATCTCACACACGGAGGAGGGTGAGATCTCCACAGGTGAGGTAAGTTACTAAGTTATGAAGGAATATCTCATTGTCGAGTTGCTTCCCTGATAAGTCCAAGTTTGTGAAGTCAGCACAACACAAGGAGACTCTAAATGCGCTCTCACTTGGGAGAAGATTTGGACTTGGACATCTGCTGTAAGAAAGACTCGTCTAAGTTAGCAGTGGACGGGATCTATCTGGCCCTCCTTCTGTTTTTCTGGACTTTTTCACCATCACCTCCGTTTCCACACATGAGACTGGATCAACAGTTCTGTGTCATAGACATTGAGAGACCGGACACTTCATTGTGGAGTCAGTACACTCCTGCATCCTGACCAAACTCTGGACAAATACTTGGTTCTTTAAACTCAATCTACTACAACTTGGATATCTGATCTTGATTTCCAAATGTGTGGACTGTGGAGTGTGGAAATGAAAACAGACTGCATGTCTGCAGCAAAGAGAAAGAGACTTCTTCCATAAATGATCAATGAATTTGCAGCATCTCCTGCAGCAGTGAAAGACCTTGGTGTGATTATTGACTCCAGTCTCTCATTTGAAGCTCATGTAGATAATATTTTTAGGAAAGCCTTTTTAATCTCAGATATATCACTAATCTAAGACTTGATGCAGGAAAGCAACTACTGCGGAACCAAACTCCACTAAGTCCAGAATGTAGCACCAGAGTGAAGATGTGTGTGTGTGTGGAAATAAAACTGCAGTAATTTGCTCAGGAAATTCAAGAAAGGCCTGGGATTGGATCAGAGACAGAGACTCCAATAACATGTGATCAGCTTCATTTAGCTTTTTCTGGCAGTCAGTTTACTGGGCTTATTATTATTATTATTATTATTATTATTATTATTATTATTATTATTATTATTATTATTATTATTATTATTATTATGAATCAGTCTTTGACAGTTCATTGGTTATGATTATTGGAGAATGTTGCCATGTGATTGTTGGTCAATATTTAGAGATAATGGCATTTTTATGATAATCCTATTTTTTTTTTATTGCCAAACAAGTTATGCACTAAATTAGTACCAAAATTCAACCCTTGATGTGTATTAAGTATTGTTGGTAACTGCGCTTTCTTTTATTAGTAAATGATGTAAAATACTAAAGCATAACAATAAATGTATTTAAAACTGAAATAAAAATAAAATTAAGAAATGGTCTCTAGAGTTCAGACACAAGGAGATAGAAGTTCATCTGCAGAGACCTCGATCTTTACATCTGCACTCAGTGACAACATGAAGAGGAACGTAGAAAACCGAGTCGAAACAAAAACTCATGCTGATTTAAACTTTATTTCTGATATAACAAATCTGTTTACTGCATTTCCCAACATCAGGATAAAATATGCAGATCAGATCCATTTCAGGTATTTCAGACAGGTATTTCAGACAGGTACATCAGGCATATTCTTGAACGTAGCTGTCTCCAACTGCGGTTGCACTGTGTTCAGAACCATCAGGATAAGACACCGGTTATGTCCCACATACATCTGAGAGAGAGAGAGAGAGAAGAGAGAGAGAGAGAAAATATTAAAAACATACAATTAAGAAAAATATTGAAAACCCATTTTGAGTCTGTTCTGCATGACACTTTACGTATTACACACACACACACACACACACACACACCCTTGATCTGGTACTTATCTACCGGATCGCCGTGGCTTCTGTACACCAGAGCCATGTAAACATTAAATGTTTGCCCAGTGATCCGCTGAGCTTCAGCTCTGAGCTAAAATAAAGAACATCATCATCAGCTTTTACACACAATAACTTTCCTGAAACAGTTTGAATGTTTATACAGTTTCCTTCATTAATGTTTAATTATTACTGTACATTTACTCCATAAGTTTTGGATGTTCTCATGATTGGTGACGTATCTTATATATGTCTAGATCTTCTTTAAAACTCAAAGCAGTGTAACAGTGAATTTCACTCCATTTACTAAACCTGGACTAAATAAACTGATCATAACACCAGCAAAGGAAAATTAATGAAGATACAAACTGTTATTCACCTTGTTGCTGATGTCAATGATGCCATCGTCAGCTTCAATCCAGCCGGACCAAGACATGATGTTTCAGAAGGTTCCTGCAGTGAGAATATTTCAGCAGATAGTCAGAGAGACTCGTGTTAGATTCAGTGTAAAGTCGACATATTTATACTGTCACAGTGATGCAGCATCATGACATTTCTTTGGAAATTACACCCACACACACATTTTCTGAGGAAAGGGTACAATATAAGATAAGAAGATAAAATAATAAAATATAAGATAAGGCAGAACAAAATGATTTTCTGAGGAACCTTTAGATTAGTTTAGATTAGACATTAACCCTAGGTACCTGAAGAGGCAGGATTGGGAGGAACGACTTCCTGGATCTGAACTTGATGTACTTGGTACCAGAGAACCTTGGGAGAAGGTCAATGATGGATTTTGTGATTGTATTATCAGACTAATCATATAAAGCACTAAACGGTCTCACACCACAATATCTAAGCGACCTTCTGGTTTTCTATGATCCGCCACGCCTACTCAGATCAAAAGATGCCGGCTATTTGAGATTACCTAGAATAGTGAAGACTACAGCATGGGGAGGAACATTCTCTTATAGAGCCCCACAGTTATGGAACAGTCTTCCTATTAGTGTTCAGGACTCAGACACAGTCTCAGTGTTTAAGTCTAGGCTTAAAACGTATTTGTTTACTCAAGCTTACCCTGACTAGATTATATCTCACTACTTCACAGTCCTAATAATCGTTTTTCTCCCTCTCTCTCTTTTTGCCGAGCCCCACACGAATTTATGGAGATATTGGAGATCCAGATCCCTTCTGCCTCTGCATGAGCCCAAAGGTTTCTTCCTCAAAAAACATCTTAGGGAGCTTTTCCTTGCCACCGTCGCCACTCAGTTGGCTTGCTCAGTTGGGATAAATTCCATTTGTCTTATACCTGTTTGTCTCTGTTTATCTGTTCCTGTTTGTTTTAATTTCTGTAAAGCTGCTTTGAGACAATGACTACTGTAAAAAGTGCTATACAAATAAAATTGAATTGAATTGAATAGTGTTGCTCTGCCTTTTTTGTCATATATACATTACAACATAGTGAAATTATTTTTTCACATGTCCCAGAAGTTGGGGTCAAAGCATAGGCTCAGGGTCCCTGGAGCAAAGAGGGTTAAGCACTTTTCTCCAGGGCCAAACAGTGGCAGCTTGGAGACGCTGGGGCTTGAACCCCCTACCTTCTGATCAATAACCCAGAGCCCTTACCACTGAGACATCGCTGCATAGTGTAGTGGTTATCATGGGATGTAGTGGACTGTAATGGACAACGGTGAGTGAAGTGGACTTTAGTGGAGAATGGTGAGTGTAGTGGACGGTAATGGACAAGGGTGAGTGTAGTGGGCAATATTGAGTGTAGTGGACTGTAATGGACAATGGTGAGTGCAGTGAACTGTAGTGGACAAGGGTGAGTGTAGTGGACAAGGGTGAGTGTAGTGGACTGTAATGGACAATGGTGAGTGTAGCAAACTGTAGTGGAGAATGGTGAGTGTAGTGGACTGTAGTGGAGAATGGTGAGTGTAGTAGACTGTAGTGGAGAATGGTGAGTGTAGTGGACTGTAGGGGACAATGGTGAGTGTAGTGAACTGTAGTGGACATTGGTGAGTGTAGTGGACTGTAATGGAGAATGGTGAGTGTAGTGGACTTTAGTGGACAAGGGTGTGCGTAGAAGACTGTAATGGACAATGATGAGTGTAGTGGACTATAGTGGACATCGGTGAGTGTAGTGGACTGTAGTGGACATTGGTGAGTGTAGTGGACTGTAATGAACAATGATGAGTGTAGTGGACATTGATGAGTGTAGTGGACTGTAGTGGAGAATGGTGAGTGTAGTGGACTATAGTGGACATTGGTGAGTGTAGTGGACTGTAGTGGAGAATGGTGAGTGTAGTGGACTATAGTGGACATTGGTGAGTGTAGTGGACTGTAGTGGAGAATGGTGAGTGTAGTGGACTATAGTGGACATTGGTGAGTGTAGTGGACTGTAGTGGAGAATGGTGAGTGTAGTGGACTATAGTGGACATTGGTGAGTGTAGTGGACTGTAGTGGAGAATGGTGAGTGTAGTGGACTGTACATTACAGTGGTGAGTGTAGTGGACTGTACTGGACTGTAGTGGACTGTAGGGGACAATGGTGAGTGTAGTGGACTGTAGTGGACAATGGTGAGTGTAGTGGACTGTAGTGGACTGTAGTGGACAATGGTGAGTGTAGTGGAATAATGGACAATGGTGAGTTTAGTGGACTGTAATAGAGAATGCTGAGTGTAGTGGACTGTAATGGACAAGAGTGAGCTTAGTAGACTGTACTTTACAGTGGTGAGTGTAGTGGACTGTAATGGACAAGGGTGAGCTTAGTAGACTGTACTTTACAGTGGTGAGTGTAGTGGACTGTAGTGGACAATGGTGAGTGTAGTGGACTGTAGTGGACTGTAATGGACAATGTTGAGTGTAGTGGACTGTAGAGGACTGTAGTGTACAATGGTGAGTGTAGTGGACTGTAGTGGACAATGGTGAGTGTAGTGGACTGTAGTGGACATTGGTGACTGTAGTGGACTGTAGTAGAGAATGGTGAGTGTAGTGGACTGTAATGGACAAGGGTGAGCTTTGTAGACTGTACTTTACAGTGGTGAGTGTAGTGGCCTGTACTGGACTGTAGTGGACAATGGTGAGTGTAGTGGACCATAGTGGACAATGGTGAGTGTAGTGCACTGTAGTGGACTGTAATGGACAATGGTGAGTGTAGTGCACTGTAGTGGACTGTAATGGACAATGGTGAGTGTAGTGGACCATAGTGGACAATGGTGAGTGTAGTGCACTGTAGTGGACTGTAATGGACAATGGTGAGTGTAGTGGACTGTAGTGGACTGTAATGGACAATGGTGAGTGTAGTGGACTGTAGTGGACAATGGTGAGTGTAGTGGACTGTAGTGGAGAATGGTGAGTATAATGGACTGTTGTGGACATTGGTGAGTGTAGTGGACTGTATTAGAGAATGGTGAGTGTCGTGGACTGTAATGGACAAGGGTGAGCTTAGTAGACTGTACTTTACAGTGGTGAGTGTAGTGGACTGTACTGGACTGTAGTGGACTGTAGTGGACAATGGTGAGTGTAGTGGACTGTAGTGGACAATGGTGAGTGTAGTGGACTGTAGTGGACTGTAGTGGACAATGGTGAGTGTAGTGGACTGTAGTGGACAATGGTGAGTGTAGTGGACTGTAGTGGACATTGGTGAGTGTAGTGGACTGTAGTAGAGAATGGTGAGTGTAGTGGACTGTAATGGACAAGGGTGAGCTTAGTAGACTGTACTTTACAGTGGTGAGTGTAGTGGACTGTACTGGACTGTAGTGGACAATGGTGAGTCTAGTGGACCATAGTGGACAATGGTGAGTGTAGTGCACTGTAGTGGACTGTAATGGACAATGGCGAGTGTAGTGGACTGTAGTCGACTGTAGTGGACAATGGTGAGTGTAGTGGACTGTAGTGGACAATGGTGAGTATAGTGGACTGTTGTGGACAATGGTGAGTATAGTGGACTGTTGTGGACATTTGTGAGTGTAGTGGACTGTATTAGAGAATGGTGAGTGTCGTGGACTTTAATGGACAAGGGTGAGCTTTGTAGACTGTACTTTACAGTGGTGAGTGTAGTGGACTGTACTGGACTGTAGTGGACTGTAGTGGACAATGGTGAGTGTAGTGGACTGTAGTGGACTGTAATGGACAATGGTGAGTGTAGTGGACTGTAGTGGACTGTAATGGACGATGGTGAGTGTAGTGGACTGTAGTGGACTGTAATGGACAATGGTGAGTGTAGTGGACTGTAGTGGACTGTAGTGGACAATGGTGAGTGTAGTGGACTGTAGTGGACTGTAATGGACAATGGTGAGTGTAGTGGACTTCAAACACAATGCTGTGCCCAGTGGTTCTTGAGGACTGGAGTTGATCTCTGTTCTATAGAGTATTGTGAAAATATCATAATATCATTGGGTTTTATTGGTCAGTGCAGATGTTTCATGTTTGAATCCTATTGGTTTATTTTTATAAGGTTTCTTCCTCATATCTTCTTAGGGAGTTTTTTTAGCACTGGCTTGCTCAATTTCACATTTAAAATCTGTATCCTGTGTTTATAGATTTCTGTAAAGCTGCTTTGAGACAATGTCCACTGTTAAAAGCGCTATAAAAATGAAATGAAATTATTCTTATTATTTATTCATTGTTTTGGAATTTCCAGATTTGTATTTAAGGCTTTTTATCCTCCATCCACATGCAGATCATTGCTTTCGTTTTGTCCGGTGTGTAGTTTGTAATGTGTGTGTCTACATTGTCCTTGTATGAGCCTCTGCCTGTTGTTGAGCTGGTTTGTGCCTTGCCCTGTTGGATTTGATAGTTTCTTTGCTATACTGTATATACCTTGTAAGTAACACACACCAACACACCCTTTTGACAGGTGAAGAATACAGAGATATATAAAGATATATTCCTCTACCCATATATATATATATATATATATATATATATATATATATATATATATATACAGTGGTGTGAAAAAGTGTTTGCCCCCTTCCTCATTTCCTGTTCCTTTGCATGTTTGTCACACTTAAGTGTTTCGGAACATCAAACCAATTTAAACAATAGTCAAGGACAACACAAGTAAACACAAAATGCAATTTGTAAATGAAGGTGTTTATTATTAAAGGTGAAAAAAATCCAAACCATCATGGCCCTGTGTGAAAAAGTGATTGCCCCCTAAACCTAATAACTGGTTGGGCCAACCTTAGCAGCAACAACTGCAACCAAGCGTTTGCGATAACGTGCAATGAGGCTTTTACAGCGTCCTGGAGGAATTTTGGCCCACTCATCTTTGCAGAATTGTCATAATTCAGTTACATTAGAGGGTTTTCAAGCATGAACGGCCTTTTTAAGGTCATACCACAACATCTCAATAGGATTCAGGTCAGGACTTTGGCTAGGCCACTCCAAAGTCTTCATTTTGTTTTTCTACAGCCATTCGGTGGTGGACTTGCTGGTGTGTTTAGGATCATTGTCCTGCTGCAGAACCCAAGTTCGTTTCAGCTTGAGTACACGAACAGATGGTCGGACATTCTCCTTCAGGATCTCTTGGTAGACAGCAGAATTCATAGTTCCTTTTATCACAGCAAGTCTTCCAGGTCCTGAAGCAGCAAAACAGCCCCAGACCATCACACTACCACCACCATATTTTACTGTTGGTATAATGTTCTTTTTATGAAATGCAGTGTTACTTCTACGCCAGATATACTTGGACACACACCTTCCAAAGTGTTCCACTTTTGTCTCATCGGTCCACAGAATGTTGTCCCAAAAGTCTTGGGGATCATCAAGATGTGTTGTGGAGAAATTGAGACGAGCTTTGATGTTCTTTTGCTCAGCAGTGGTTTCTCCTTGGAACTCTGCCATGCAGGCCATTTTTGCCCAGTCTTTTCCTGATGGTGGAGGCATGAACGCTGACCTTAACTGAGGCAAGTGAGGCCTGCAGTTCTTGGGCGTACGTGTTGTGGGGTCTTTTGTGACCTCTTGGATGAGTCGTCGCTGCGCTCTTGGGGGTAATTTTTGGGCGGCCGGCCACTCCTGGGAAGGTTCACCACTGTTCCATGTCTTCGGCTATTGTGGATAATGGCTCTCACTGTGGTTCGGTGGATTCCCAAAGCTTTGGAAATGGCTTTATAACCCTTTCCAGACTGATAGATCTCAATTACTTTCTTTCTCAATTGTTCCTGAATTTCTTTGGGTCTCGGCATGATGTATGGCTTTTAAGGATCTTCTGGTGGACCTTACTGTGTCAAGCAGCTCCTATTTAAGTGATGCCTTGATTGTGAACAGGTGTGGCAATAATCAGGCCTGGGTGTGGCTAGAGAAATTGAACTCAGGTGTGGACAACCACAGTTATAGTATGTTTTAACAAGGGGGCAATCACTTTTTCACACAGACCACACAAAGATGGTTTTTGGATTTTTTTCACCTTTAATAATAAACACCTTCATTTACAAATTGCATTTTGTGTTTACTTGTGTTGTCCTTGACTATTGTTTAAATTGGTTTGATGTTCCGAAACACTTAAGTGTGACAAACATGCAAAGGAACAGGAAATGAGGAAGGGGGCAAACACTTTTTCACACCACTGTAAGTAAGTAAGTAAAATTTATTTATAAAGCACATTTCACACAGCAACGCTGACCAAAGTGCTGAACAGAGTACAGAAAATAAAATAGAAATTGAATTAAAACAAAGTAAAACAGACAAAAGACAGTAGAAAAATCAATAAAAAATTAGTTTAAACAATAAAAATTATATCAAAAAGCCTGGTGGAAAAGATATGCTTTAATCCTATTTTTAAAGATAGCAATGGAAGGTGCAAGGCGGATGTCCAGTGGCAGTTGATTCCATAGACGGGGGGCGGCAACAGCGAAAGCTCTATCCCCCTTTGTTTTTAACCGAGAACGAGGGACATGCAAAAGAAAGCTATCTGAAAATCTTAGACATCGGTTTGATGAATGTGGCTTAAGAAGATCCACAAGATATGAAGGAGCTTGATTATTAAGGGTTTTAAAAACAAACATCAAAACCTTAAAATGAATCCTAAAACGGACTGGGAGCCAGTGAAGCGATGCTAAAATTGGGGTGACATGATCAAACTTCTTTGCCCTGGTCAACAGCCTTGCAGCTGCATTCTGAACCATCTGAAGACGAGCCACAGAGGATTGCGGAAGACCCAAGTATAATGAGTTACAATAATCTAAGCGAGAAGTGATAAAAGCATGTATAACCTTCTCCAAATCTTGAAAAGACAAAAATGTTTTGAGTTTTGATATAGTCCGAAGTTGATAAAAACTAGTCTTAACCACCGAATTTATCTGCTTGGTTAAGCATAATTCTGAGTCCAGAACGAAGCCAAGATTCGAACATGGGAAGAAATTAAAGGAAAGTGTTTATTGAGCGCGCGTTATGAGACCATCTCTCAATCTCAGGGGCCAAAAACAATTATTTCAGTTTTGTCTTCATTAAGTCGGAGGAAATTATTTGCCAACCATTTTTTATGTCACCCAGACAGTCCAACAATGGCTGAATGGAGTCACCAGCTTTCAAAGGAATGTACAACTGGGTATCATCAGCATATAAATGAAAAGAGACATTGTGAGCCCTAATAATGTTCCCCAGTGGCTGCATATATAAATTAAACAGAAGTGGGCCCAGAATGGAGCCTTGAGGAACACCACTAATAACAGGACTTGAAGAAGAGCAGAAATTACCCAATGCTACAGAGAAAGACCTGTCCTTAAGATATGAGCTGAGCCATTGTAGGGCAGTACCCTTGATACCAAACAAATGCTCTAAGCGCCAGAGAAGTATATTATGGTCTACAGTATCACACTTCTCAGCCTCCCTGGTAAAGTCTACTCCAAGGTGCTGGAACGGAGGGTTCGGCCGATAGTCGAACCTCGGATTGAGGAGAACAATGCGGATTCCGTCCTGGTCGTGGAACAACGGACGAGCTCTTTACTCTCGCAGGGATCTTGGAGAGGGCCTGGGAGTATGCCCATCCAGTCTACATGCGTTTTGTGGATCTGGAGAAGGCGTATGACCGTGTCCCCAGGGGTCTACTGTGGGAGGTGCTGAGGGAGTATGGGGTGAAGGGTTTCCGTCTTAGGGCTATCCAATCACTGTGCGCCCAAAGCGAGAGTTGTGTCCATATGCTCGACAAGAAGTCAGACTTGTTCCAGGTGGGGGTTGGTCTCCGCCAGGGCTATGCTTTGTCACCAATCCTGTTTGAGATATTCATGGACAGGATATCGAGGCATAGTCGTGGTGGGGACGGATTGCGGTTTGGTGACCTTAGGATCTCATCGCTGCTTTTTGCGGATGATGTGGTCCTAATGGTATCATCGGTCCGTGACCTTCTGCACTTGCTGGATCGGTTTGCAGCCGAGTGCGAAGCGGCTGGGATGAGGATTAGCACCTCCAAATCTGAGGCCATGACTCTCAGCAGGAAACCGATGGAGTGCCTACTCCGGGTAGGGAATGAGAACATAGCCCAAGTGAAGGAGTTCAAATACCTCGGGGTCTTGTTCACAAGTGAGGGGACATTGGAGCGGGACATTGGCCGGAGAATCGGAGCAGTGGGAGCGGTGATGCAATCGCTTCACCGCACCATTGCGACGAAAAGAGAGTTGAGTCAGAAGGCAAAACTCTCGATCTATCGGGCAATTTTTGTTCCTACACTCACCTTTGGTCATGAAGTTGGGTAGTGACCGAAAGAACTAGATTGCGGGTACAAGAAGCAGAAATGGGTTTTCTCAGGAGGGTGGCTGGCCTCTCCCTTAGAGATAGGGTGGGAAGCTCGGCTATCCGAGAGGAACTCAGAATGTGGCTCAGGAAAGAGAAGTTTGGGATCTCTTGCTGGAGCTGCTACCCCCACGACCTGATTACGGATAAGCGGTTGAAGATGGATGGATGGATGGATGGATAACACTGCAGCAGTGTTTTTATTTATTTATTTTAACATGATACAAATATTAAAACTCAGAGCAGCATCCAATCACCAATACTGACATCTACTATTTTTTTAAATATTTTTTTTATTATTAAAAAAAAGTCATGTGTAGGTCTGTGTAGTGCTGTGTAGTCATTTGTACTCATGTGTAGTCATGTGTAGTGCTGTGTAATCATGTGTAGTCATTTGTAGTCATGTGTAGGTCTGTGTAATAATGTGTAGTCATGTGTAGTGCTGTGTAGTCATTTGTAGTCATGTGTAGTCATGTGTAGTGCTGTGTTATAATGTGTAGTCATGTATAGTGCTGTGTAGTCATTTGTACTCATGTGTAGTCATGTGTAGTGCTGTGTAATCATGTGTGGTCATGTGTAGTGCTGTGTAGTCATTTGTAGTCATGTGTAGGTCTGTGTAATAATGTGTAGTCATGTGTAGTGCTGTGTAGTCATTTGTAGTCATGTGTAGGTCTGTGTAATCATGTGTAGTCATGTGTAGTCATGTGTAGTGCTGTGTAGTCATTTGTAGTCATGTGTAGGTCTGTGTAATCATGTGTAGTCATGTGTACTGCTGTGGAGTCCTTTCTACTCCTGTGTTGGTCAATGTAGTGCTGTGTAGTCCTGTATAGCGCTGTGTAGACCTGTGTAGTGCTGTGTAGGTGTGTGTAGTGCTGTGTAGGTGTGTATAGTCAAAATGCAAGTTTGAGGCAAAAATAACTCAAAGGTTTTTGAGATATTTGTTAACAGAGAGAGGACCTAGCTGGACCTCAAGAGCCGACAAGAAAAAAATATATATATGGCAAATATAATTGTCAACATAGCAGTGAAAGGAAATATCATGTTTCCAAAAAAATAGAACCCAGGGGAAGCATATAAAAGGAAAACAAACAGGACACAATCCTGCCTCTTCAGGTACCTAGGGTTAATGTCTAACTAATCTAAAGATTCCTCAGAAAATCCTTTTGTTCTGTCTTATCTTATCTTATCTTATCTTATCTTATCTTATATTATATTATCACACTTTCCTCAGAAAATCCTTTTGTTCTGTCTTATCTCATATTATATTATCTTATATTATCTTATATTATGTTATCTTATGTTATCACACTTTCATCAGAAAATGCGTGTTTTGTGTGTGTGTGTGTGTGTGTGTGTGTGTGTGTGTGTGTGTGTGTGTGTGTGTGTAAGTGTAAGGGTGTGTGTGTGTGTGTGTGTTTGTGAGTGTAAGGGTATGTGTGTGTGTTAAGACAATTTTATCCTACAACAGGACAGTGACCCAAAGCACTGCTTCAAATTATGCAAAACCTACAACCCCTATTCCAAAAAAGGTGGGGTAGTATGAAAAATGCTAATAAAAACAAAGAGGAGTGAATTGATTTTTTTCCCCATGTTGCTGAAGGCTCCCAATCTGGGTGTCTTGAAGGATAATATTCCACCTTTGGTTTCCTCCCAGCTTTCAGTCTTGGCTGCAACTTCTAGTTCCGGAAAATCAGGCGGATCTGTAAAAAGGTGTTAGTCCTGACAGATCCAGCTTGTTTATATCCATCAGGAACAAGTGACGATCCAGGCCCATGTTGCCTGCTTTCCTCAATAAGGCACACGCTATCCCAGCCCAGCTCACATCCTTCCCGTAGAGGAGTCTCTGATCCACTTGGAGTCTGAAAGTTTTCACTCTAGCTCTGATGTCCACTAAGCCTTGTCCTCCTTCTAGTCTGGGAAGATACAACACTGGTGCCTTCAGCCAGTGTTGACCTGACGAGAAAAAATCTACAAGGGACTTTTGGATGTGTCTCATGAGATCTTCTGGGGGGTCGAGGATCAAAGTTTTGTGACAGAGAGAGGAGGCCACGAGGTTGTTACATATAAGTACCCTTCCCCTGTAGGACAGCTGGGGTAGCAATCTTTTCCAGTGAGACAACCGTGCATGTGTTCTTTCAAGCAGGAACTCCCAATTTTTCTTTCTGTATTCATCTGTGCCTAAAAAGACTCCTAAATATTTAAACCCTGTTCTTCCCCATTGCAACCCACCAGGAAGTGATGGACTTTTAACAGCTTGGCCACACCACATGGCATCACTCTTATGCCAGTTGACCTTTGCAGATGATGCTTTTCCATAACACTCGAGAGCATGTTCTACCACCTTAATATCACCAACACCTCTAATAATATCTGTGATATCATCCGTATATACAGAAAATGTGGTGGGTTGTTGGGAGTTTAGAGTGTTGATTTGTAGACCTGTTAATTCTTTCCTGAGCATATATAGCAGAGGTTCAATAATTATGCTGTAAAGTTGTCCCAACAGGGGACAGCCCTGCCTGATACCCCTCTGAGCCTTCACAGCAGTACTTAGGCTACCAGCCACAACCATAAATGTAGCGTCGGAGTATAATAGCCTTATCATTGAGATAAAATTTTCACCAAAACCAAAAGCCTTTAGAGTGTTAAAAAAAAAACATGTTCGACCCGATCAAATGCCTTCTCCTGATCCAATGATAAAAACCCCATTTCAATATTGTTGTCATAGGCGTAGTCATACAAGTCCCTTACTAGATGCAGGTTATCTGTAATAGATCTGTCTTTTATACAATATGATTGATTTTTGTGTATTATTGTGTGATATTGAGGTGGGACAGATGTTGGACTTTAGCCACCTGTTCCTCATACCATATGATATATAGAACCTATCTAACCTTGCAGCAGACGTGTACTGACGTGTGTACTGACGTGTAGAGGGGTTATGTTCCCTCCATACATCAGATAGGTTTTGGGTTTTGATCATGTTGTCTAATCGAGTAGCACTCTGTGCGTGAGGTTCCTCACAATTCCTGTCGTGTGTAAAATCCAACGTGCAATTAAAATCTACTCCCAAGATTATGAGGTCTTGATTACTGACTCCAGTCTATCATTTGATGCTCATGTAGATAATATTACTAGGATAGTCTTCTTTCATCTCAGAAATATTTCTAAGATAAGAAACATATTGTCACTACATGATGCAGAAATACTGGTTCATGCATTCGTCACCTCTAGATTAGATTACTGTAATGCCTTACTGTCTGGATGTTCCAGTAGGAATATAAATATACTCCAGTTAGTCCAGAATGCAGCTGCTAGAGTCCTTACTAGAACTAGAAGATACGACCATATCACCCCGATCTTATCCACACTGCATTGGCTCCCAGTAAAATCTCGCATTAAGTTTAAAATACTTTTATTAACCTATAAAGCACTAAACGGTCTTGCACCACAATATCTAAGCGACCTTCTGGGTTTATATGATCCTCCACGCCTACTCAGATCAAAAGATGCAGGCTATTTGACGGTACCTCGAATAGTGAAGGCTACAGCAGGGGGAAGAGCCTTCGCTTATAGAGCCCCACAGTTATGGAACAGTCTTCCTATTAGTGTTCGGGACTCAGACACAGTCTCAGTGTTTAAGACTAGGCTTAAAACGTATTTGTTTACTCAAGCTTACCCTGACTAGATTATATCTCACTATTACTGTCTAGTCTAAATCGTTTTTTTTTCTTCTCTTTTTTTTTCTCTCTCTTTTTGTGGAGCCCCACACGAATTTATGGAGATATTGTAGATCCAGATCCCTTCTGCCTCTGGATGAACCCAAATTTTCTGCTGGGACTACGGCTGCTTTTAAGGCCATACATACTTCTCATTTTCACATTATCTGTGTTACTTTCACATTATCTGTGTTACCCAGATGAGGATGGGTTCCCTTCTGAGTCTGGTTCCTCTCAAGGTTTCTTCCTCAAAAACATCTTAGAGAGTTTTTCCTTGCCACCGTCGCCACTCAGTGGCTTGCTCAGTTGGGATAAATTCCATTTATGTTTCTCTCTGTTTTATATCTGTTTCTCTCTGGTTATCTGTTTCTGTTTGTGTCTGTTTATCTGTTTCTGACTGTTTATATCTGTTTTCTATTTCTGTAAAGCTGCTTTGAGACAATGACTATTGTAAAAAGCACTATACAAATAAAATTGAATTGAATTGAACTTAAAAAGTTCTCTAATTTGTTAAATAGATGTATCCTCTCTACGGCTATGTTTGAGTGACACTCCGGCACTCAGGTTGGACCCATGACTGAGGACCACCATAGGCCCCATTCAGCCTCATTGCTAAGGTCACTATGAGTCTCTTGCAACAGAATCACACTCAAATCTTTTAGCTGCACTATCTCAGAAAGTAACCTGTTCTTTTTTCCTTCCCTCATCCCATTGACATTTAGAGATCCCACCCGCAAGACTTCCATAAAGCAAAGAGAGAGGAGAAAGTATGTCAAAAGAGAAAGTCAGTCATCATCATCAACATCATCGTGTTTGCGTTTTTCCTTTGCCTTTCAGCTCGTTATTCTTTCGTTCCCTGTTTGTGTCCTTAGTCTAATAGCGGTCAAATATTTATTTAGACGAAATCTCGCCTGTTTTGAGAGTTCGTCATAGTTACTAGTTTTCCTTCCCATTATAACAGATGTAGTGAATTTTTCAGGATCTGGGAAGAAATTACTGAGTTCAACATCTGTTTGTCCTTTTGTCTCATCTAAAAAACAGTTGAGTTCCTCAAGTGAATACAAATCTTGTTCAGCTGCACTTCTCATTTCTGTATCTGACCAATGTTCCTCATCCCTCGACCCATCATCAGCACATTAGGACATTTCATCTAGCTCATCATTCTCATTATCTTCAGAACCCAGTGCTTGTGATTATTTAAGTTCACACATTCCTTCATTACCTTCTTGCACTTCGTTCCTATCAGTCTCATCAGTTATAATCTCAGAGTCACTAACCGGCTGCTCAACACTCCTAACATCTACATTATCATCACTCACCTCCTCTGATGTACCTTCCACCTGTGTCTCAGTGCTCTGTTTTTCCGGGTCCTGTTGATGTTGTTGCTCACTTTCCACATGTCCACACGATATAGATGGCCGCTGATCGTCTTTATGTGGGCATGTAAAACGCTTGTGCCCTAGCTCCCCACATACAAAACACTTCAGATGTTCGGTACTTGCATAAATCAGAAAATATTTCTCTTGCTGTTTAACTCGGAACGAGACTTCTAGAGTGCGCTCCAGCGAGTTCAGAAACACAAACACCTGGCGGCTGAAAGAGGTAACGTGTTTAACCTAATCTTAGGTTATCATCTTTCAAAAGGAAAAGTCATCATTAGAAAGCCCTTATGCAATTATGAAATGTGTGAATTCATGTCACTTGATCTTCTTATCTGAGGGTCACATTAAGTTCCTTTACAGAAAAGTTCCTTTCCTATTGTCATCATTTCAGTGGAAATAAAAAAAAAATCCTAATTTTTAACAGTTTAAAACATCATCCTTATCATCATCAATACTACTACTACTACTACTACTACTGTTAGATTGTGCCCTGTGATGGATTGGCACCCTATCCAGCGTGTACCCCTCCTTGTGCCACATGCCTCCTGGGGTAATCTCCAGGTTCCCCACGACCCAGTAAGATTAGCAAAAATGTATCATAAACATTTCATGAATGCTTTCAGATTTTGATAACAACTTTCATCCATTCAGCCTAGAAGCAATGGCTCTTTCCCCAAGTCTCCTTTCTCTCCCCCGTTTTCTCTCATTTCTGATAAATCTCAGTTGCAGTGTTCTTTCTCTGCTCTCTATTACCTTTTGATATTTGGTTTAAACAATTAACAAAAACACTCTGCTCTCATATATATCATACATATCAATCAGTAGCAAACACAACACAGCTTCATCCAAAATATTTTTTGTTAAATGTAGATGTGAAACAATTATTGGCACCCCTGTGCATTTATATGAGAAAAATATTTTTAAAGTATATTTCCATTGACATTTTTTTTATCTATAGCACACCTGGGTGAGTAGGAACAGGAAATTGTTCAACAACTTAAAAGGGTGACAATAATTGTTGCAGAGATATTTGACGCTGGGTGCAGAAGTAGACGTCAGGGTCTCTGTAGATAAATTTCTATAACCTTGTGTCTGAATAGAATATTTCTTCATTTTCTACAGTACTGCAATGTTTTAGCAGTTTAGATTATTTACAGGTGAGTGAAACATCATGTCTTCATAAACACTAGTGTTGAATTTTGGTTTTATTTTATATTTGTGTATAATTTGGTTGTTCATGCGGTGGAGCTGGAGATGAATGCAGCTTAGAGATTTTCTTGAAATACTGCCAAACAGATCCAAAACGTGAAGCAAAAATTGTAAACTGAGACAATCAGTTTGATACTATCATACTATTCTCCTTGATAGTCTAGAAAATGTTGTTGCATTAAGGGAACGATTTTTGCATTGATTATTAAGTACTACTATTGACCAATCCGTACAGGATTTTGTGGAGTTTTTTGTGATTGTTGCAAACAAAAATGTTTGATTTTGCTGTGGCTTTTAAAAGAATTTGTGATGCAACTTGCGGTGTTGCCAAGGCATGAACTATGTGAATTGGCGTAATCACAACAACACAAAATGGGTACATGGTGGCTTAATGGTTAGCACATTCGCCTCACACCTCCAGGGTCCGGGGTTCGATGTGTGTGCGGAGTTTGCATGTTCTCCCCGTGCTGCGGGTTTCCTCCCTTGGCCCGGGCTGTTCCAGGGATATTTGTTGGTAAATGAGACCTTTCAGCTGTATAAAACTGAACTGAACTGAATTGAATTAATGGATTATGGAAATCATGATGGTAGCAGCAGAATAAATTCTGAAGTCTTCAGAAACATTCTGTCTGGCAATTTACGGAAAAATTCATCTAAATGAATCAGGAGGAACTTCACAATGATCCAAAACACACTTCCAGCTCAACACATAAATACAAAATACAAATGTGCTCATGAGCCTTTAATTCACACTTTATTATAAAAATGTTGACCATGTATATAAAATATTCAGGATTTTTCTCAGTACATAATGTTATGTGCTTACGGCTTCCTGTTTTCAAACAGGGCCACATTAAACACCATATAACAGTGCAGCGGTGTTTTTATCGATTTATTTTAACATGATACAATTAAAAAATTAAAACCCAGAGCGGCATCCAATCACCAATACTGACATCCACTATTTTTTTTTTCACTGTAATAACAACAGGAACTGTTTCAAAGCTAGCTAGCTAATGTGCCATTTTTGAGCTAGCAAGTTAATTAGCCTTTCACATTTTTAAAGATAGCTAGCTAATTATCTTTTTCAAGCTTACACAATACAGGCTAATTTATACTAACTAGCTTTAGCAAACAGTTTTTATGATGTCACACTCTCCACACCAGTGCTAAATCTCTGCTGAAGATCTGTAATGGTTTATTAATGAGTTACATGTGTTTCTGGTGGTCTGTAAAGGTAGATTAATGTTGTTTCTAATGATTCCAGATGGCTTTTTATATTGTATTCTAATGATAAACACTGACCCATGAAAGAAGGTCCTACCAGGTTCTGGTGGTGTTTAATAGTAATCAGAACATTCCTGATGGAAAACATTAACCCGATTCCTATTACATAATGGAAATCATTAAGCTACTTTCTAGTATGTGATGAAAACCATTAAGCTGTTTTCTATTACATAATGGAAACCAATAAGCTGGCACCCATTATGTAATGGAAACCATTAAAGATGAGACTTCTTTTCAACAGGGAAGACTAATAAACACTAATATGCTTCGGTAAAAGCTATCACAGTAAAATAACGTTGGGCATAAACAATTTTTTTAAATCTTCTGACCAGGAGCTGAACACACACACACACACACACACACACACACACACACACACACACAGACGTGACACACACTACGGTTGCCATCGCTCACACGACAAAGCTTCATATAAAAATGTAATTGTTTACATAAACACATGCAGATTCCAACAGTAACTTTTCTTCTCTGATTGGAACAAAAATATTAGCACAGGGAAAAGGGGAATCTTCAGTATAAGGTCCTGTCTACATGTTCCTTAAGTTCTGCCGCCTGTACTCCAACTCCACGTGCCCTTACTTAATATGCATCAAGTCATGCTCCTAGGTTATCACATGACACCTCCATTAATCTCTGCCTCCATATTACCATAAGCCACTCCTCCACATGTCCTTAAGCCCTACTTCCACATGTCCTGGAGCTCTGTCTCCATTTGTCCTTCAGCCCTACCTTTACATGTCTCCACTATTGCTTATCCAATGGCTGATTTTTAGTTGTATATTTTTTGGCCCCAACAGCATGTCTAAGTATAACCTCCACAGGTCCTCAAGCCCCACATCCATGTGTCCATCACCCTCCAGCTTACTGATTCGACCTAAATGATGAAACAGTCTTTTATTCAGTCTATCAGCTATTGATGTACAAAAATTACAAATATTATTTTTGCAATAAAAGTGTTACTGATCATGTGGGGACATTTTGCTGGTTTAATACAGGTTTACTAATACAGTATATGTAGCTCTGTGTGTGTGTGTGTGTGTGTGTGTGTGTGTGTTCTTACTTGTCTAACTGTGCTTTTAAAGTGGTTCTGGGTAAACATGTCGGGGGTCAAAGGTCATTTCTGACATGTATGGCTCATGGACATCAGTATCCAGAGGGAGAGCATCAACAGGAAGGTCCGAGTAAACATACAGAGAGGACACGCCCCCTATAGAGAAACAGACAGAATAAACATCTTAGAAAAGGTTGTACACAACAGCTATGCTCGTACCTACATAGGAACAACATTCATCGTAGCACAGAGACAGCACTGGTCTTATTATACTGATCATTATCAGTTCGTAGACATAAATGTCTTCTCCACACCTACCGAGGTTAAATTTGGAGTTCTGTTTTAAGCCCACTGCTTTTTACTTTATATATCCTACTTCTAGGTCAAATTAATCGTAAACATGGAATTAGCTTCCACTGTTATGCTGATGATACACAGTTGTATGTTTCAGCGAAGCCAGAGGACAGACAGAAGCTTAGTAAAGTTGAGGATTGTGTAAAGGACATTAGATGTTGGATGCTTATTAACTTCCTCTTACTTAATCCTGATAAGAAAGAAGAACTTGTATTAGGATCACAATTAGATCACATGGTTACTTTTACTTTTATTAACCTATAAAGCACTAAACGGTCTCGCGTCACAGTACTTGAATGAACTTTAGGTATTTTTATGATACTTCCATCAAAAGGCTATTTGTATGTACCGCAGGGGGAAGAGCTTCCTCTTGTCTCCTTCTTCTCCCTTTTAGTTATGAGTCCCTGCTTTCACTCACACACACTACCTTGTTCTTAACCATTACAGGACAATAACCATATATAATAATCTCTCTCTCTTTCTGTCGAGTTACACATGATACTCCTGAGCAGTGATCCTGACCCATTCTGCTCTCCGGACCTGCCTGATCCATCCTGATATCCTACTTCTGGTTGGAGTTCTCATCAGTTGGAGGTCACATGCTTGCTGCTGCTGACGATGTCCCACATGGTGTAGACTGAAGATCACTGAGATTACTGAGGACGGTTGCACTTAAACACCATTTGGACCTCAGTTCATACGAACAGTTGCTATGATGGATTTAGCACTATAATTACCACAAACAGTGCCAAAGAGCTCCATTTTGGTCTCATCTGGCCACAACACTTTCACCCAGTTGTCCTCTGGTGGTCAGAGGAGACCAAAATGGAGCTCTTTGGCATCAACTCAACTCGCCATGTTTGGAGGAGGAGGAATGCTGCCTATGACCCCAAGAACACCATCCCCACCGTCAAACATGGAGGTGGAAACATTATGCTTTCGGGATGTTTCGGGGACAGGACAACTTCACCGCTTCAAAGGGACGATGGACGGGGCCATGTACCGTCAAATCTTGGGTGAGAACCTCCTTCCCTCAGCCAGGGTATTGAAAATTAAAAGTCATTACTAAGTCATTACCAAGTACTAAGTTATGTTTTGCAGAGGGGGCAAATACTTATTTCCCCTCATTAAAATGCAAATCAATTTATAACATTTTTGACATGCGTTTTTCTGGATGTTTTTGTTGTTATTCTGTCTCTCACTGTTCAAATAAATCTACCATTAAAATTATAGACTGATCATTTCTTTATCAGTGGGCAAACGTACAAAATCAGCAGGGGATCAAATACTTTTTTCCCCTCACTGTAGAAGGGGTGTATTTATTTATAATCGCACTGGTGTCACCCAGATGAAGACGGGTTCAATTCAATTCAGTTTTATTTGTATAGCGCTTTTTACAACAGACATTGTCTCAAAGCAGCTTTACAGAAATATCAACACGGTGTACAGATATTAAAGGTGTGAATTTATCCCAACTGAGCAAGACACTGAGTGGCGACGGTGGTGAGGAAAAACTCCCTAAGATGTTTAAAGAGGAAGAAACCTTGAGAGGAACCCGACTCAGAAGGGAAACCCATCCTCATCTGGGTAACAACAGATAGTGTGAAAAAGTTCATTATGAATGTATATGAAGTCTGTATGGTCTTAGGAGCAGCCGTAGTCCCAGCAGTCTGGAATTGGAGAAGATTTGAGCTCCATCCAGAGGCAGAAAGAATCTGGATCTCCAGTATCTCCATAAAATCGTGTGGGGCTCGGCAGAAGGAGAGAGGGAGAGAAAAGATTATTATGACTGTGGGTTCCCTTTTGAGTCTGGTTCCTCTCAAGGTTTCTCCTCATATCGCCTGGTAGGGAAGCTGCTCTGGGACAACGTCCACTGTTAAACACGCTGTACAAATAAAACTGAACTGAACTGAACACAGAAAGGACACACCCTCTACAGAGAGAGAAAAAGTGTGTGTGTCTGTGTGTGTGTATGTGTGTGTCTGTTTACCATCCTGTATGTAGCCATGATCGAGGGTCATTGTACTGTGTGGTGCCTGCAGGGAACACACACACACACACACACACACAGCAATGACTTTTAAAATAGATACACAAATAGCTCTCCTTCCACAATTTCAGATATGTACATTATTTAACAAAGATTATGTGTGTGTGTGTGTGTGTGTGTGTATTGTGTCTCACCATGTCCCAGGCATGTGTGTCGTGTTTGAACAGTGAGTGTGTGAGCTCCACTGACACTCTCTTCCTGTAGTCTGAGTTTTTGTCCTCTGAGATCCTGAAGAGCACAGCAGCAGCATAGGTGGCTGAGAACACACACACACACACACACACACACACACACACACACACACACATTTATACACACAAACACCATATTCGTAAGTCTGGATTAGATGGCCCTGTGTGTGTGTGTGTGTGTGTGTGTTACCCACCTATCCCTTCATTAGTGGAGTGCAGTAGCTCCATCAGTGGAGCTGAAGCTCCTTCAGCATCGATTAGTTCGGCCGAGTGTTTATCCAGAGCGAGTTCACATAAAACACCGGCTGAGACTCGCCGCACGCTCTCAACACACGAGTATAACAACTACAGGGAGCCACAGGGAGAGAGTGAGACAGAGAGCCATGGGGAGAGAGTGAGACAGAGAGCCACGGGGAGAGAGTGAGACAGAGAGCCACGGGCTCACACAACACACACACACACACACACACACAACATGTACACACACACACACACACACACAGAGCCACATGCACACACACACACACACACACACACACACACACAGAGCCACATGCACACCCACATGCACACACACACACACAAACACAGAGTCACCTGTACAAACAGAGGGATGGTCTGCATGTTGGAGATTTCACTGCGGTTAATCGGATCCCTGGCCAAAATGTGTAATGCTCCAGTGCAGCCTTCTACTATTTCCTCCATACTAACTCCATCCTGAGATAGAGAGAGAGAGTGAGAGAGTGAGAGAGAGAGTGAGAGAGAGAGGAGAGAGTGGAGAGAGAGTGAGTGAGTGAGTGAGAGAGGAGGGAGAGAGAGAGAGTGGGAGAGAGAGAGAGAGAAGAGAGAGGAGTGGAGTGGAGAGAGAGTGAGTGAGAGAGAGGAGGAGGAGTGAGTGAGGAGAAAGATGAGTGAGAGAGAGAGTGAGTGAGACGAGAGAGAGTGAGTGAGTGGAGAGAGAGAGAGAGAGAGAGAGAGTGAGTGAGTGAGTGAGAGAGAGAGAGAGAGGAGTGAGAGAGAGAGAGAGAGAGAGAGAGAGAGAGAGAGAGAGAGAGAGAGTGAGGGAGAGAGAGAGAGTGAGAGTGAGAGAGAGAGGAGGAGAGAGAGTGAGAGAGAGAGAGAGAGAGTGAGTGGAGAGAGAGAGAGAGAGAGAGAGAGAGTGAGGGAGAGAGAGAGTGAGAGAGAGTGAGTGTGAGAGAGAGTGAGTGAGTGAGAAAGAGAGTGAGTGAGAGAGAGAGAGTGAGAGAGAGTGAGTGAGAGAGAGAGAGTGAGAGAGTGAGAGAGAGAGAGAGAAACTCTATTTCAGTAGTACAGATGCTATTTTAAAACTGCCGATGTTTACAGCTTCCTTCCAAGGTAAGAGAATGAATACAACGGTTTCCAGATGATGCTCGTTATGTGATGATGGCCATGTTTTGTGATGATGGGCTCGTTACCTGATAACGCACTTATGGTGACAGGATGCGTACCTGCGGATGAGCTCGTTATGTGAGGACAGATTTGTTAAAACTAGAATTGTGTATATCATTTGTCATGGTATGTTGCATTCTGTATGGATGGCTATCAGTGTTTTCAGCTGAAGTCTACGATACCCATAATGCAATACACCAATGTGTCAATCAATCACTGGAAATTCCTAGTGTGATCCATCTGAATCTGAGTCATGAGACTCTGACATCTACCTCGGACTAGGGTTCTAGGGTTAGCTACCGAAACTTATATGACCGGTTTGTACCGGATCGAATCAGAACACAGATTTTGGTGCCACTTAAATGCCTGAGCTGTTGAGTGAAATATTTGCCCACTGGTGCTCCGAAACGAACGTAAGGAGCATCATCAGCGTATGTGATCGCTAGTTAAAGTATACTGCATTCATTTGGTGTCAGAATAATCCGAAAGATAATCAGAAAAAAAATCTTACAAGATTTGCTGACTGAGAAAATTCACGTGAGGCAAGTCAGAATAACACAACACGGAAAGTCCAATAACATGTCAGATGGCTGTAAGATGCGAGTAGGCATGTTTACAACAGAAGTATTGCTGGTTATGGTTTTCAGATTTTGGCCCGAGTGTCCCTTTAAGTGATGAATAGATTGTTACCTGACGATAATAATAATAATAATAATAATAATAATAATAATAAAATAAAAAACTTTATTTTATAAAGCGCCTTTAAAGCAGCTTCTCAAAGCACTGTACATAAAAACACAAATCACAAACGAATAAAAGTTCATTAAAACAAATACAACAACGATGACCTCATCATTGGATTGTCTGATTACCTGGTAGGTGTTCTGTGTGCTGAGTCTCTGTAGGTCCTGATGAGCCTTCAACAGCAGGTTAACCAATCGCGGTATTGCACCTGCCTCCCTTAGAGGCACCTGATTGGCTGGACAGAGCGCAATTTACGGATCAGACCAACGATGGCCTACAGGAACAGGAAGTGGAAAACATGGAATATGGTTGTATTCACACAGGTCCCAGATCCTATTATAAAGACTCAACATTTCAATAATTGTTGTACTTTTGTGCCGCATTAGAAAAGGGACATAAAGTCACACATTTACACGAGTCAACGCAGAAGCATGTAAAGTCAGCATGTGTCTCCCCTGGTGGTCAATAAAGGCACTGACTGGAAATCCTCACTTCAACTCACTTGAAATCTTATTATGATGTCCTAATTTATTGCTTGTGCATCTGTACTGAAATATCTCTGATTTAATATTTACTCATATTCACTTCACCATCATGTCAGAACCACACAGGGAGCGGAAAGATGAGTGTTTCTGGATGTATACACTTATGTAGAACACATACACACGGAGATTTACGCCTCGTTGCCCTGATGCAATTGAGCAGGAAGTGATGCGTTTAAGAGTCCTGCAGCCACAGAGGGACAGGGACACAGTGATTTAAGACTTTAACAGGAATTAAAAATTCAATTAAAAAGCAGGATGATGATGAGGAGGAGGAGGACAAGGATGAGGAGGAT
This sequence comes from Ameiurus melas, assembly GCA_012411365.1. Classification (NCBI taxonomy): domain Eukaryota; kingdom Metazoa; phylum Chordata; class Actinopteri; order Siluriformes; family Ictaluridae; genus Ameiurus; species Ameiurus melas. Next base: position 490,348 of record CM022774.1, read on the forward strand.
GTGGAGGAGGTGGGGGATGAAGATGAGGATATTTTGATCCAGCATGAAATTAATTTGAAATAGAATTTTATTTTGGGCCTGAAAATCTGGAAATGGATGCAATCATAATGCATTTCTTTTGACCTCAAAACATGAAAGGCAAAGTGAATAAGCACAGAGGGTGAATGAACTGAAGATAATAACCTTAAACACAGAGTTTATTTAAAGCTCTGATGATAAATTAGTTCCATAAATTGAGTGTAAATAGTTTTATTCCTGCAGTCTGACATATTTTTAGATCAAATAAGAAATTAAGAAAGACACTTATTTATTCTAACTGTATATAGTGCAAATTATTACACAACTAAAGGTTAAACAAGACCACTATGTGTGTGTGTGTTGTTGTGGATAAAAATGACATGAAATAAACACGAGGGAGACCTAGTATGAGTAATATGTGATTTTATTGAAACTCAGCAGTGAGATGCACGATCTGATCGAGAGTGTTCAGATCCAACTCCACCCCCTCCAATAAAGGAAAGAAGGAAAAATGACGGGCACCTAGACACACAGAAGTGGTATTAGGCAGATATTGATGAACAGGATTCGCACTTTAAGATTAACACACTAGGATTTATTAGTCACAGAGAAAGAGAGTTAAGGAAACGCACACACATATCTAACACACACACTCTTACACAGTCAAGGACGGGCGTGCAGACATAACACACACACACACACACACACACACACTCTCTCTCTCACACACACACACACACACCGCCCAAACGTACACACACATAACATTATAACTTTATAAGGATAATATAAGGAGCAGTAGGATATGTAAGATATTAGAAGGATAATATAATATTATGAAGTAGGGAGTACAGTAAACCACTTGCAAGCAGTATAACCATAAATAAAATAGAAATATAGAGCAGATATGAAAGTAAATTATAAACCAGAAATACAGAAAAGAAACTTACTCATAATTCAGATGGTGAAGATTCTTGTCTCGCGAGGAAGGGTCAGGCGTGGTGTAGACGAGGGCCTTCATTTTTAAGGGAACCATGAGGAGTCATTTATAAGAATAGTTGAGTTACATTGCACCTGCGCAGTGAGACCAAGCTCGTCGCTCTAAATTGTTTTCTCTCTCTCCCACTTTCAATCCTAATGGTAAATTTTGATGAGCCTTTTTTTAACACCATGGTAAATGTAGATGAGCTCTTTTTAACCCTATTGGTATTGATATCATAGTCTTTCTAAAAAATATTGGTTATTTACTGTGTAAATACAGTATAAATACTGGAGCTTGAGCCCCAGGAGTCAGATCACTTCTGAGAATTCTCATTGGTGTGGATCTCGGGAGGTGGAAATAAAATCTGGACCCTTGCTTCTTCTCACTCACGGCTTTTTTCTATCTCCAAGTGGGTATACAGACGTGAGTATTTGCTTCTATGTTGAATTTTAAGTGTCTTTGGGTAATAGGCTAAATTCGGGCCAGCAGTGTGTGTGTGTCCATGTCTGAGAGATGTGCAGATTTGGCTTTCATTCCAGGTTTGCTGTTTCTCTAAAAGATAACAGTCTGTTTTTATTTTTGTGGATTTATTAACTTCAACAGAGACAATAAAGAGAGGGAATAAAGAGAGAGAGAATAAAGAGAGGGAATGGAGAGAGAATAAAGAGAGGGAATAAAGAGAGAGAGAGCATAAGGAGAGGGAATAAAGAGAGAGAATAAAGAGAACCGTCACCTTATCGTGGTGGAGAGGTTTGTGTGTCCCTATGAACCTGAGGGCTGTGTTGTCTGGAGCCTTGTGCTCCTGGTAGGGTCGATCAAGGCAAAGTGGTCTCAGGGGAGGGGCCAGACTAAGAATGGTTCAAAAACCCCTCATGAAGAAAATAAAGAGAGGAGGAGTTACCCTGCCCGGAGAAAGCCCGGGGCCCCCGTCTGGAGTCAGGCCCAGAGGTAGGGCCCGACTGCGAGTGCCTGGTGGCTGCGTTTGCCACGGAGCCCAGCCAGGCAAAGCCCGAAAAAGCAATGTGGCACCCCCCTCTACATCCTATGGGCCCACCACTCGTGGGGTGAACTGTGGGGGTCGGGTGCGCTGTTACATGGGTGGCAGTGAAGGTCAGAGGCCTTGACGGACCAGACCTGGGCGGCAAAGGCTGGCTCTGGGGACATGGAATGTCACCTCTCTGTGGGGGAAGGAACTGGAACTTGTGCGGGAGGGGGAGTGCTACCGGCTAGATCTGGTGGGGCTTACATCTACGCACAGTCTCGGGTCTGGAACTGTACTCCTGGATAGGGGATGGACTCTATTCTACTCTGGAGTTGACCATGGTGCGAGATGCCGGGCGGGTGTGGGGATACTCACAAGTCCCCGGCTGAGAGCCGTTACATTGGAGTTTACACCAGCGGGCGAGACGGTCGCCTCCTTACGCCTAAGGTTTGTGGGGGGGGAAACTCTGACTGTTGTATGTGCATATGCACCGAATACCAGTTCAGAGTACTCAGCCTTCTTGGAGACCCTGAATAGAGTCCTGTATGGGGCACCAGTAGGGGACTCCATAGTTCTGCTGGGGGACTTCAACGCGCACGTGGACAATGATGGAGATACCTGGAGAGGCGTGATTGGGAGGAACGGCCTCCCTGATCTAAACCCGAGCGAGCATTTGTTATTGGACTTCTGTACTAGTCATGGCCTGTCTATAATGAATACCATGTTCGAACATAAGGAGGCTCATAAGCGTACTTGGTACCAGAGCACCCTAGGCCGAAGGTCTATGATCGATTTTGTAATTGTATCATCTGATCTGAGGCAGTAACCCTCGAACACCATGGTGGACACCAATGGTCAGGGAAGCTGTCCGACTGAAGAAGGAGGCCTTCCTGGATGTGTTATCCGGGGGACTCCGGAAGCAGTTGCAAGGTACTGACAGGCCAGAAGGGCTGCAGCTTGTGCTGTGGAAGAAGCAAAGCAGTGGGTGTGGGAGAAGTTCGGAGAGGACATGGAGAAGGACTTTCGGTCGGCACCAAGGTGTTTCTGGAAGACCATCCGCCACCTCAGGAAGGGGAAACGTGGAACCATCCAAGCTGTGTACAGTAAGGAGGGGACACTGTTGACCTTAACTGAGGAAGTAATTGCACGGTGGAGTTTGAGGAACTCCTGAATCCGACTAACACACCCTCTATGGTAGAGGCAGAGGTGGAGGCTGATTGGGGATCATGGTAAATGTGCACTTATATAGCGCTTTTATCCAAAGCGCTTTACACTGTGTCTCATTCACCCATTCACACACACACTCACACACCAATGGTAGCAGAGCAAGGCGCTAACTTGCCATTGGGAGCAACTTGGGGTTCAGTGTCTTGCCCAAGGACACTTCGGCATGTGGAGTCACCCACTCTACCAACTGCGCCACAACCGCCCCTCAATCAACTACACAGTGGCAAAGCCACTTGTTTGATGAGACGGATTGATGAGATCCGTCCAAAAATGCTGAAAGCTCTGGGTTTGGAGGTGATGTCTTGGATGACACTGCTCTTTAACATTGCATGGAAGTCGGGGACAGTGCTCAAGGAGTGGAAGACCAGGGTGGTGGTTCCTTTGTTTAAAAAAGGGGACCAGAGAGTGTGCGTTAATTATAGGGCTATCACACTTCTCAGCCTCCCTGGTAAAGTCTACTCCAAGGTGCTGGAATGGAGGGTTCGGCCGATAGTCGAACCTCGGATTGAGGAGGAACAATGCGGATTCCGTCCTGGTCGTGGAACAACAGACCAGCTCTTTACTCTCGCAAGAATCTCGGAGGGGGCCTGGGAGTATGCCCATCCGGCATAATACATGTATTTTGTGGATCTGGAGAAGGCGTATGACCGTGTCCCCAGGGGTCTACTGTGGGAGGTGCTGAGGGAGTATGGGGTGAAGGGTTCCCATCTTGGGGCTATCCAATCACTGTATGCCCAAAGCGAGAGTTGCGTCCGTATGCTCGGCAAGAAGTCAGACTTGTTCCAGGTGGGGGTTGGTCTCCACCAGGGCTGCGTTTCTCACCAATCCTGTTTGTGATATTCATGGACAGGATATCGAGGTGTAGTTGTGGTGGGGAGGGGTTGCGGCTTGGTGACCTGAGGATCTCATCGCTGCTTTTTGCGGATGATGTGGTCCTAATGGCATCATCGGTCCGTGACCTCCAGCAATTGCTGGATCGGTTTGCAGCCGAGTGCGAAGCAGCTGGAATGAGGATTAGCACCTCCAAATCTGAGGCCATGGCTCTCAGCAGGAAACCGATGGAGTGCCTACTCCGGAGGGAATGAGAACATAACACGCAAAGGAGTTCAAGTACCTTGGGGTCTTGTTCACAAGTGAGGGGACATTGGAGCGGGAGATTGGCCGGAGGATAGGAGCAGCGGGAGCGGTGGTGCAATCGCTTCACCACACCGTTGTGAAGAAAAGAGAGTTGAGTCAGAAGGCAAAACTCTTGATCTACCGGGCAATTTTTGTTCCTACACTCACCGATGGTCATGAAGGTTGGGTAGTGACCGAAAGAACTAGATTGCGGGTACAAGCGGCCGAAATGGGTTTTCTCAGGAGGGTGGCTGGCCTCTCCCTTAGAGATAGGGTGAGAAGCTCGGCTATCCGAGAGGAACTCTGAGTAGAGCCGCTGCACCTTTGCATCGAAAGGAGCCAGTTGAGGTGGTTCGGGCACCTGGTAAGGATGCCCCCTGGGCGCCTCCCTAGGGAGGTGTTCCAGGCACGTCCAGCTGGGAGGAGACCTCGGGGAAGACCGAGGACTAGGTGGAGAGATTATATTTCCACACTGGCCTGGGAACGCCTCGGGATCCCACAGTCAGAGCTGGTTAATGTGGCTCAGGAAAGGGATGATTGGGGTCTCTTGCTGGAGCTGCTACGCCCGTGACCCGATTACGGATAAGCGGTTGAAGATGGATGGAATAAAGAGAAAATAAAGAGAGGGAATAAAGAGAGAGAATAAAGAGAGAATAAAGAGAGGGGAAAAAAGAGAGGGAATAAAGAGAGGGAATAAAGAGAGAGAGAGAATAGAGAGGGAATAAAGAGAGAATAAAGAGAGAGAATAAAGAGAGAGAGAATAGAGAGGGAATAAAGAGAGAATAAAGAGTTTATAGGGCAGTGGTGGCTTGGTGGATAAGGATCTGGGTTACTGACCCGAAGGTCAGGGGTTCAAGTCTTTTAACCAAGCTGCCAGTGTTGGGCCCTTGAGCAAGGAGCTTAATAAAGGCAGAGAGGGTTAAGGGCCGTGCTCAAGGGCCCAACAGTGGCAGCTTGGTGCCTGAACCCCGACCATCTCTGCTCCAGGGGGTGCTGCATCATGGCTGACCCTGCACTCTGACCCTAACTTCCTAACATGCTAGGATATGTGAGGAAAATAATTTCACTGTGCTGTAATGTATATGTGATTAATAAAGACTCATTATCATTATTATCATTATCTATATAAGCTATAACAGGACAAAAGGAACTAACTTGTTTCATTAAATATTTATGTGTATGTGTAGTTCATTAAATATTTGGATGTGTATGATTTGTTGTTTAATTTTTTACAAAATCATTGGCAAATTCTTCTGGTATAAGAGGAATAAAAGACTTGTGGACGTGCTGGTAAAGCTGTTGAGTTAGTAACCTATTGTTGATTATTTTACTGTAACAGCAACATACAGTGAAGGGTAAACGGTCTGCACTTAGCACTTTTAAGCTAAGCAGTTCTACAAAGCACTTTATATTGTTTCTCATTCACACACTCTCTCACTCACACACACACACACACACACACATCCAAGGAGCAACTTTGTGTTCAGTGTCTTGCCCAAGGGCACTTCGGCATGTGTACTCATGTGGAGTCATGTGAGTGGAGAATCAAACCGCCAACCCTACGATTAGTGGACACCCTGCTCTACCACCTGAGCCACAGCCGACCCGTATTTATTAGTTACTTAAGTATTAAATGCTGGGGAATGTAAGGTTCTGAGAAATAGTCCATACTTGAGCAAGATGTTACATGCAGCTCCTCACAAACTGTTTGTTTTTATTTATGTCACATTGTTGTTTTATTTACTATGTCTGTGTGAATCATCTACAGATGCAATATATAATCACCAGGCTTTGTATGACCTCAGCTCTGCATTCCTGAGTAATTTAAAACCCTCAGAGATTACCACAGGATATTCTATGGATCTCTTCAATCTCCACAAACAACAGCAGATAAAAGTAAAGCCTGATATGGTGGCATTTTGCTCAGGCTCTGATTTGTTCACCCCACGCCCCTCAGAATTATGCTCAATAATGTTCAATAATGTTCAAACTGGATGAACTTCACCGCCGGATAAACTTACACACCCCCTGGACAGCACTATTACACCAAGTGGGTTCTCTCTGCAGCTGGACCACTGCATGGTGGCTACTGATAAAGCTAAAGATGGTGGCATGTGCTTCTTTATCAACAATAAGTGATGCACCGATGTTAAAACAGTTTCACAGATGCTAACGCTAACCAAGTTCGGGACAAGCTGTGCACAGCCCATTTGTAAACCTTGACACTCAGATGCTCTCTCAGTGATCAAAGGAAATTTCAGTCACTTCAACCTGAAAACCAAGTTAGCAAAAAAAACATGTTAGTCCATCTTTCAATTTTCTTCTGATGACTGGAAGGAATATGTCGAGTGTGTTCTAGATTATGTCAGTGTTCCTTCTAGGATTATTAATTCTCACCCTAACCAGAAGACATGGATAACCCTATAGTAACCCTGTCATGTGTCTGAGAGACAGGACATCAGCCGTTCTCTCAGGTGAGGAGACAGCTCCAAAAAAATCCAATTATTATCTTCAGAAGTCCACTAAGTCTGCTGAAAAGCAATACAGCAACAAATTTAACAGACAACTACAGTGGCACTGATCAGCGATGCATGTTGCAAGGACTACAAGCAATCGCAGAATACAAATCTCACCCATCTCCTCTTCGTGACGCTTCTATGCTCAATTTCAGAATTCAAACCAGCATACTGCAGCGTAGCTCCTGAACGATGGAACAGCATTCCAGGTTACCAATGCTGATGTGTACAAATTATTCAAGCGAGTAAATAAAGCTCCAGGCCTTGAGGGAATGTGTCCCCAGATCCAGTGTGTGTCAGCTGTCCCAGGTCTTTGTACACATCTTTCAATATTTTCTAAAGAAAATGTGTTTATTGATCTATTGCTCCATCTGTTATAACGAAGTGCCTGGAACAACTGGTTGTGTCCTTCGTAAACGGCAATATTCCTTCCATTACAGATCTGTTACATTTCACCCTACCGATGCAACCTCTCATACGATACACTATTCTGACTCATCTAGAAAAGAGAAATACCCACAGTGGGGTCCACACTGAAAATCTGTGATTTTTTTTGGTCCTGAGCCACTTCCTGACCTCTACTCATAACCTCAAACACAGTGACAGACTGCAACCTAAATAAATCAGCTTCCACCAAAGAAACTGGCATCAGAGTGGCATTAACCAGGAGATTACCTTTTGCACTTGTGCACATTTACCTTGACGACAGGCCAGTAATGTTGCTGTCCCAGAAGCTTAATGACGACTGGGACGCCATAGTGAACTCGCACTTCATTCTGCGCTGTCTGCGCGAGTGGGTGGCGGCCCGTGAGGTGGCGTAGGGCGCATACAGCAGGTTCGGCCACGTCCTGATTCACCGCGGCACATATGGCCGGCTCGGCCTCATCCTGATTCACAGTGGTTCGCAAAAGAGCGTTGATAAGTGACTCCACACCGCCACGTTGCACTACCAATGACTTATTACGTGTGTTATTACACGTCAGGTTAGAGAGGATTCCTGTAGCACATGTCAGAATGTTAACATCATCTGAGCCGAGCTGAGTCACGAGGATGTGGAGTAGAGAGTCCAGACCTTCCTGAAGAGAGACAGGACAGCGAAACCTTAGGACAGACTTTGGACTATCACTTGTCACCAGTGAGTGTGATATAAACACATTGACCCACCTGTTTGGTGGCAGCATCACTCAGGTTCCTCAGAGTCCAGAGGCAGTTCTGAACGAGACGAGCACTAGAACCGGTCAGGTGCAGAGAGAGAGCCTGCATGCCTCCTGCAAAAACACACCAAGAACCAAAAGCATAGAGCGAGAGCCAGGGGGTCAGCTTCCTCTACTCTAGTTTTATTAGAAAGTAATAAAACTAACACACCTGCACTGACGATGGCGGGTTTGTTGCTGGGACACACTGACAGCACCTTCAGCACTCTGCTGCTTGTCCACAGCAGCTTCTCATAGTTATAGTTCCTCATGATGGACACTAAACTCTCGGGACCTCCACTTGCCAAGATGATCAGCTACACACACACACACACACAAGTAATCACTCAGAAGGACAAACCCAAAAACACTTGTATGGAAGGCAAACTGAAAGTTTAAGCTGATGAGGGCTGACCATCAGGGCTAATTAGTTCATGGTTACTCCCTCATCTGGACGTGTTAGTGAAAGCGGTATCCAGCCCTGAGAATCTTGTTTACCTCCAGATGCATTATCTAATTACTGTGGAAAAGTGTGGAAAAGGAACTTCAGTGGTCACCTCTGAGCCACCTGACCTCTTGTTTAAGCACTGGCTGAGAGGTTTCATCAGCAGAACCACATTAAGTGGGATTTTTCACATTAAACACTATTATTAACCTCTATTATTGACTGGAAAATCCTGATACAATTTACTTGTCTAATGTCCCATGTACCATCGCCAGACAGCATGTTAGATTTGAATTCTCATTGAAGGCCTATTTAAATATTTTTTCGGGTCAAACATTTCAGCCTTTCAACTCTTTTTCAGCCCAAAATTTCAAGTACAGTTTTTGACTGATACCAGCTTACGTTTTTCAGTGGCATCCTAACAAATATAGGAAACTGATGTCATGTATTTCTTAAATGATAGTTAGGTCAGACATACAGTGGCTTGTAAAAGTATTCAACTCCCCTGGAATTTATTAAATCTGTCTGTCCATCCATCCATTTTCTGTACCGTTTTCTTATACTGTGAGCCTGGGGCCTATCCCAGGGAATTCGGGGCACAAGGCTCCCAAACCCATCGGACAGCACAATCACACACACAATCACACACTGTGGACAATTGTGAAATGCCAATCCAACAGCACGTCTTTGGACTGGGGGAGGAAACCGGAGTACCCGAAGGAAACCCCCAAAGCACGGGGAGAACATGCACACAGGGCAGAGGCAGGAATCAAACCCCCATCCCCAGAGATGTGAGGCAAACGTGTTAACTTTTAAGCCACAGTGACTCCCTTAATTTCTCTAAATTAATGATAAATACATAACATTCTTATTGTCTGTATTTTTATAGCAAACTCATGTTCTCTTCCAGTGAAGCTGCATCACACCACCATGCACTACCTAGACCTGCACTAACTTTTACATTTTACTTTAAATATGTACTTTAACAACCTATTGGTTTTGCGAAAAAAAAAATACTGTCTGGAACAATCTGTGTAAGTGTCATTTGTAATCCAGACAAATCTGATGACTTTAAGGGTTTGGATACTTTTGCAAGGCACTGTTTATAGTTTGTGTTTATTTCACATTAATGAACTGAAAATTCATAGTAATAAAATACACTATACGGGCAAAAGTATGTGCACCCCTGACCATCACACCCATATGTGCTTGTTGAACATCCCATTCCAGGTCTATTCCCCCTTTTACTGTTATAATGAGCTCCACTCTGGATTTGTGTTCATTCTGGATTCAAATGTCAAATTACTTTTCTGCCATTTTTATTAGGGGGAAAAAAGAAGAGTGTTCTTTTGGCTTATTTTTGCATTTATTAAAATGTGAAGCTCTTACACAAGATATATAAAGGCTGTCAGGTATGAAAAGGTCATTTAAATATCTTTTTATGTGTAATTTCCATCTCAGTCAATTCCTTCAGTGGACACGATTTGAATACCTCTGCGTTCGAAGATATAAAGCAATAGACACTTTTCACACTTCATCTGAACCTGGAAGTGTGAAAAGGAACCACAGATGGTGAGCTCCAACATGTGACATGATTGGATGGTACGATCTCATGGATGTCATTGTGTGAATAATGAGATGATCTCATGGATGTCATGAATAGACAGCATGATCCAACAGAAGGCATAACACAATGGATGGTACGATCCAGGGCAATAAATATAACAGAAGACAGGATGAAATTCAAGAAGGAATAATTTATTGAAAAACACATGCTTATGCAAGACTGATCCAATGACTCTGGCAAGATCCCAGGAATGGTACGATCCAACAGACAGAAATGAAAAGAGGGTGTGAGCCAGGGTTTTACATGGCTAATACACCATCAAAAAATACAAGTTAGTGGAATCCAGTTATAGGACTGACATGATAACATGGTGCTTCCGTAAAGTTTCAGGAATTTGCAATCACAGGCCAATTTCCAAACGTGGAAGAGAGACAGTAAACAAAGATATGAAGAAAATAAGAAGGCGTGTAAACACACACACACCTTACTCTCATGGTTGGCATAGGAGAGGATCTGCAGGCAGTCAGTGGTGATAGCGAGGAACTTTGGGTTTGTGTGTTTGAGCAGAGGAACAATCTTCTGCAGACCATCACACATTCGTACCGCCATCTTGGAGCCATCCTGGTGGAGCAGGAGGTTATGGAGTGTAGTGATGGAGTAAAATAATACCGCCTCCACTGGAGAACTGACACAAAGAGAAGAAATGAAAGACGATAAGAGAGTAGAGCGGCATCTACTCACCAGCAGAACCGAGAAAACCAAGGAACAGTTAAGATCTGGTCCAGTACCAAAGGTTCCAGTGGGACTATTTCAGTTTTCTGTTTGAATAAAGGTACTTGGTAATAGTAATAAACAGAATGGTTTGTTGTTGCCATTAAAAGCTCATTTTAAAATAAGCATTTTCAATTAATCAGAAATCATACCGTGAAAATCAAAAGTTTGATGTTTCATTTATGGTTCTTTCAGGTTAAAATAAGCTTCCAACCAGGATGGAAGTTGTTTGGGAAACAAAGTCAGTGCACAGACCTGGAGGGTTTCGCAGTGTCTTGGTTATTATCTGAAATGTCCACAAGGGGGCTTTTTTTCATTTTTCAGAAAGAGCTGGGTTTTTCTCACCTCATTTCTGTTGCATTTAATCTCAAACACCGAGGTGACACGGTAAAGTCGCTCACTGGTTCAGCGAGTATGTTTTTACTGAGCAGCAACACCAGGTAATTTGCACCAATTTGGGGCATAATGATGATTTCGTCATGGTGATGGGAAAAATTAACTAGAACACTCGGTTCTTACCCTCAGGACCTTACTCTGACCACAAAGAGCTTGCTTGTATGTGTGAGGTAGCGTCTACAGAGGAACAGAACTGTACCTGAACAGTATGAAGAACTGTTGTAGAACCAGTTCTGTTTCCGTGCCCGTGTCTTCCGCTGTGCAAACATCAGTGTTTTACCTGAGCATGTGGATGAGTGCGGGAATGCCCCCGGCAGTGAAGATGGCGTTCAGCCCCTGGTGGTGGTGCGAAGGCAGTGCAGGATGCTGGCCATGCAGCGAATCGTTTCCATGTCGCTTGAGCTCTGCATCACCCGCAGTACCGCTGACATCATCACCGCTGACTGCATCATCACATGGCGAGAAGCATCATTACGAACCAGACGGCTCACGATCAGAGCCGCCTTCCTCACCACCACCTGAGTGCAGGACCATTAGCGCTGCTTAGCAAGTTTTTTGGTAATCGCTAAAATACTTTCATCCACAATTGCTAATATGAGCTTGACCCCTATTGGTACAGTATACACCCACATCCAAACTGTCTTGTGCTAGTAACAGTTTTAGCTAAAGTGCAGTATGCTAATAAACATTTCAAACAAATTGCGAAGAACAAATGCAGTTTTAAAATGCAGTTTTCATGCAGCAATATTTTGCTTAATCCTAAATGAGTTTTAGCTAAATAGAAACAAATAGAAGTTTTTTTTTTTGTTTCTGCTTCTGATTAACATGTAGTAGATTAGCACGTAGTAGATTAGCACGTAGTTGATTAGCGTATACCTGGTCATCGTCAGTCAGCAGTTTGATGAGCTCTGGCATGGCGCGTTTGGCGAGCTCAGCATCATCCTGGTAGTTGATCAGGTGAACAATGGCGTTGTTCAGCAGGTGTGACGGTTCAGTCAGACGCTGAACGTTGGACTGTGAGTCACTCAGTGCTAACGTCTCACGCTCTGCTAAGGTCTCGGGAAACATGGCCACCCGGACACGCTGAGCTCGGGTCAGAACCAACTGCGCCTCAAAATCTGAGGAAATTAGCAGCAGCCGAGTGTTCCAGCCAAACTTGCTAACACAAATCGCTTACTGCTAGCATAGAGAGAAAATCTGTGTTAGCATACCTGCACTACAGTCCTCCACGGTAAAAGTTTTGGCACTGATATCTGATTGGTCCTCATCGTTTACAGTTGTGGCTCCTGATTGGATGCCAGAATCGGCCGCGTAATACGTCTTCTGCCATTCAGCAACCTTCACCTCTGCTTCACTTACTACATACACACACGTACCATCACAGCTAATTTGAATTAACAATTAAGAATCAATTACTGTGAATAAAGCAAAAGTGATCTAAGTGTCTCTCTCTGAAATGAGAGTTTAATAGAGTATAATATACTTGGCATGGACATGTTCCCCTGTCCTCCTGCTCCCCTGTCCTCCTGTTCCGCTGTTCTCCTGTCCTCCTATCCAATCTGAAACACACAGTAAACGCACTTGATTGGAAACAGAACAGAAAACTGTGTTGCACTTCTTGAAGCAAATCCTGCAGCAGCTGGGAAACATGATGGGGGGGAAACAGTATTAGTGTTTATACAAATCAATTCTTACTTTATAACTTTGAGCTTTAATTAACACAGCTAACGTCTTTATCCTGCTGCTGATGGCTGCACAGATTTCACACCCACGCTTACTCACTTACTGTCTAATAATAACAAAACAACGGCCTCGAGTAGCAGATTTACAGTGAGAATTCATTTGCACTTACAAAGCTGGTAAAATAACCCTCCTGAGCGTCCTGTGTTCAGAGTAAATGTTGTGTTTCCATCAGGAAGATGGTGGAGGAGGTTTAGTGATCGCTCCAAATGGCACTGAGGCAAAGTCCAGTTTATATTCTGAACATTTTTAACAAATCTTCATTTCACAAAAGAGCTGATGTTACAGCTGCTCGTGCTGTAGCCTCATTTCCATCCGGTTTGTATTTCAGCATCTCAAATCACTTCTGTACGTTAAAGCAGAATCGTTCTTCTCTCAGGAAAAGCCACAAGCATCATTATCCCGTTATCTCTCACTTCAAAGGTGTTACAACCAGAAGCTGAATATTTAAACACTAACCTGGAGGAAATTACAAATTGTGACTTTCATTTAAGAACAAACATTCAACCCAAGCATTTAAACAGGTTGTATATTTGATTATAAATATAGTCAGCTCGCCTCACTCTTCCGTCAGTCATCTCGTACACTCTTCCGTCAGTCATCTCGTACACTCTTCCGTCAGTCAACTCGTACACTCTTCTGTCAGTCATCTCGTACACTCTTCCGTCAGTCAACTCGTACACTCTTCTGTCAGTCATCTCGTACACTCTTCCGTCAGTCATCTCGTACACTCTTCCGTCAGTCATCTCGTACACTCTTCCGTCAGTCATCTCGTACACTCTTCGGTCAGTCAGCTCGCCTCACTCTTCCGTCAGTCATCTCGTACACTCTTCCGTAAGTCATCTCGTACACTCTTCCGTCAGTCATCTCGTACACTCTTCCGTCAGTCATCTCGTACACTCTTCCGGTCAGTCATCTCGTACACTCTTCTGTCAGTCATCTCGTACACTCTTCCGGTCAGTCATCTCGTACACTCTTCTGTCAGTCATCTCGTACACTCTTCCGTCAGTCATCTCGTACACTCTTCCGTCAGTCATCTCGTACACTCTTCGTCAGTCATCTGCACTCTTCGGTCAGTCATCCTACACTCTTCGTCATCACTCCTCTCGTCATCACTCTTTCGCAGGCATCATACTCTTCCGTCAGTCATATCGTACACTCTTCGGTCAGTCATCTCGTACACTCTTCGTCAGTCATCTCATACCTCTTCATATCCTACCCTCTTCGCAGTCAACTCATACACTCTCGTCAGTCACTGCCTCACTCTTCGGTCAGTCATCGTACACTCTTCCGTCAGTCATCCGTACACTCTTCCGTCAGTCATCTCGTACACTCTTCCGTCAGTCATCTCGTACACTCTTCCGTCAGTCATCTCGTACACTCTTCGTCAGTCACCGTACACTCTTCCGTCATCAGCTCGTACACTCTTCCGTCAGTCATCTCGTACACTCTCGTCAGTCAACTTCATTACACTCTTCCGTCAGTCATCTCGTACACTCTTCCGGTCAGTCATCTCGTACACTCTTCCGTCAGTCATCTCGTACACTCTTCCGTCAGTCAACTCGTACCCTCTTCCGTCAGTCAACTCGTACACTCTTCCGTCAGTCATCTCGTACACTCTTCCGTCAGTCAGCTCGCCTCACTCTTCCGTCAGTCATCTCGCCTCACTCTTCCGTCAGTCATCTCGTACACTCTTCCGTCAGTCATCTCGTACACTCTTCCGTCAGTCATCTCGTACACTCTTCCGTCAGTCATCTCGTACACTCTTCCGTCAGTCAACTCGTACACTCTTCCGGTCAGTCATCTCGTACACTCTTCCGTCAGTCATCTCGTACACTCTTCCGTCAGTCATCTCGTACACTCTTCTGTCAGTCAACTCGTACACTCTTCCGTCAGTCATCTCGTACACTGTTCCGTTAGTCATCTCACCTCACTCTCGTCGTGTGATAAAAGAAATCGGAGTCCTGCTGATCTGTACTGTGGCTCCGACTCATTTGGCTCATGCTAAATTGATCAGACGTTTTCAGTTTTTAACCATAGCGTCTTCTCACGACCAAAAAACAATGGTGAATGCTGCACCGGTGTCAGACTCGTGCTGGGTGTGTGTGTGTGTGTGTGTGTGTGTGTGTGTGTGTGTGTTTTACAAATCATGATAATCGTGCACAGTTTTAATGATAAATGGTAAATGGCGCACTTATATAGCGCTTTTATCCAAAGCGCTTTACACTGTGTCTCATTCACCCATTCACACACACACCAATGGTAGTAGAGCTGCCATGGCAAAATGGTGTGAAAGAGATTTAAAAGCATGTGGTGGGTGTCGGTTCTGTGGGCAGAGAGGATCAGAGGAGACTGGTCGGACTGGCAGGAAGGCACAGTACCTCAAATAACCACTTTTTACCACCGTGGTGAACAGAAAAGCATGTCAGCACAACACATGAGGCAGATGGACCACAAGAGCAGAAGACCCAACGCACTGTTTCATTCACTATTCAATGATATTTAATTGCTAAATACTGTGGAAATGAAATTGTGATTATAATATAAAATGATATATTAGATGTTACAATTATTATATTACACAATATTCAGTTATTTATAACTAAATATAACAACAACAACAACAACAATAATAATAATAATAATAATAATAATAATAATAATAATAATAATAATAATAATAATAATAAATAAAGATTCCCTGTCACTGAAACCGGACACGTGACGCATTCGAGCTGCATGATGAGTGAATACATTTGCTGGTGTTATATTTCCTGACATGTAGCAGTGGGGTGTGTGTGTGTGTGTGTGTGTGAGAGAGAGAGAGAGAGAGAGAGAGAGAGTATGTGTGTGTGTGAGTGAGTGTGTGTGTGTGTGTGTGTGTGTGTGTGTGTGTGTGTGTGTGTGTGTGTGTGTGTGTGTGTGTGTGTGTGAGTGTGTGTGTGTGTGTACCGGCTCCGAGTTTGCAGTAGACCGGTGACACGGTTATTCTGCGTGCTTTTCCCGGCGGTTCCGCTTTAACTCGCGGCTCAATGCGGCGGAAGGAGAGGACGTTAATGACATTGTTTAAATGAATGCGATGTGATGAAGATGTGATGAAGATGTGATGAAGATGGGAGCGAATTCTCAGCGCGAGAACATCACGCCCATCACGCGCCACTGAACACCGATACACTGAACACCGATACACTGAACACCGATACACTGAACACCGATACACTGACGCGCGCATCATAAAAAAAAAAAAAAAAAAAAAAAAGGAGGTGTTTTTTTTTTTTTTTTTTTTTTTTTTTTTTTTTTTGTGTGGGGGGGGGGTGGTGTTTTTTTTTTTTTTTTAAAAAAAAAAACACACAAAACACACCCAAAAAAACCCACAAAAAACTCCCCTTTTTTTTTTTTTTTCCTTTTCTCTCTAAGTGGGAGGGGGCGCCAAAACACAAAAAAAAAAAAAAGGTTTTTTTTTTTTTTTTTTTTTTTTGGTTTTTTGGTTTTTTGGGGGTTTTTGTTTTTTTTACTTTTTTTTTTTTTTTTTTTTTTTTTTTTTTTTTTTTTTTTTTTTTTTTTATTAGGGTAAATAACTGTAAAGAATGGCCTGGAAATTACTGTAATATAAGTATATTTGTAGTATTTAAGTGTAATATGCATTGCATCATGGGAAATTTCCCAGATGTCACTTATTAATTTCAGTAAGTAAATGTTTATGAATTGATCACAGTAACTAACTGTACTTAAAAGAGTGAGTTACTGTAAGTGTAAAAAAAAAAAAAACCATGAACTCATAACGTCTGTTCTCCGGATAGTGCGATGCCTACGACTCTTCACGATAATCCAAGGACACGACGCGTTAATACACATACAGACTGATTCTGTCTCTCCTTTTGGGACGAAATCACCTTTTAAAGATTTTTTTCAGCTTTTTACGTCAGTCTGTCTCTACTTTAGCGTTAACCCGTGTCTCCACCTTTACCCGGTTTTGGCACTGTCTGATCAACCCTCTATCCTACAACGAGTAGTAAGTAATAGGGCTGAGTAAATAATATAAATTCTCTGATTTTAATCGATCTTCAATTTAACGAAACGATATCGGATCAGGACATCCCCGAATCGATTCTTCATGCACTTTACTTGAGAGGATGTGAATATTATCTGTAGTTCTCTTCTCGTCATGAAGATGTCGCCCTTTTCATGTTTTCAATTTTGAAAATGGTTTTATTTCTTAAACGTTTCAAGTTGTTAATGAATTTCACTGTTGCACATTTCAGTGTTTTTTATTATTTTACAGTAATGTCCAGTGTGCAGTTTGTGTTTTCATTGTGTACACTTTTATGCACATCTTTATGATTTTTTGTTACAATGTTTGTTACTCAAAGTAAAAGTAAAAAGTAATTAAAGATAACTGTGTAGGCCCTATTGTTAATGTAAATGTGTATTTTAGTAATATAGCCTGGGGTGCCAATCCATCGCAGGGCACAATCACACACACATTCATACAGTACGGACACGCCAATCAGCCTACCATGCATGTCTTTGGACTTGGGGAGGAAACCAGAGTACCCGAAGGAAACCCCGCAACACAGGGAGAAAAAAAAATTTCAGACACACAGGGCAGCGGCAGGAATCGAACCCCCGACCCTAGAGGTGTGAGGTGCTAACCACTAAGCCACCACACGCCTCACACTTTTAACTATTATTGTACCTTGATTTCAGGATTATTTCAAGTAATATTTCACAATGTGATGTATCAATAGAAGTAAACTAATAAAAAAATTTCAACTCTAATTAATGTTTCATGGTTCATTTATTTGACAAGTAATTTTGTAATGTAGTGTGATAATGATCAATAATGATAACACGTTTTTAGCATCTAAGCACATGGGGCGGCTGTGTCTCAGGTGGTAGAGCAGGCGTTCCACTAATCGTAGGGTTGGTGTTTCGATTCCCGGCCCGTATGACTCCACATAAGTGTCCTTGGGCAAGACACTGAACCCCAAGTTGCTCCCAATGGCAAATTAGCGCCTTGCATGGCAGCTCTGCTACCATTGGTGAATGAGACACAGTGTAAAGTGTTTTGGAGAAAAGCGCTATATAAGTGTGACGTTTACCATCTAGTCACTTTTCTGCATCTGTAGCTATATGACACATGTACTGTTATATAGCACAAACCAAACATATCCACAAATCAACTTAGGCAGTCATCTGAAATTATGTTCATAAAAGCTGTATTCTGTAGCATCTTTTCTCTCCAGTCTTGACTGACCATGATCTTTATTTTTCTTACTAAAGAAGGACATTGTGTCCTTCTGTTCTTTCTCTTCATTTTAACTACAAAGGGGAAAAGGATGAAAATGTAAATGAAAGTCTACATGAAAAGCGAAGCTCACTTACAAATCTAATCGTTATTTACAAGCCGTTTCAAACCCATCTGACTTTCTGTAGATATAATGAAAGGAAACATAAAATACAAGGAAATGATTCTGGAAGTGATTCTGACTGTGATGGAGTGTCAGGCTCAAAAAGGAGGCAACAAAAAGAAGCATAAATAATCAATATACAGTAAAGAATCAGTTCATAATGATTCCTTTGACTGTTATTTTATGATATTTTGTCCTTTTTTTAACATGACAGAACACAGAAGACAGAAAATCATGAACTGACACGAGTTATAAAATAACCAGTGAATTTTCAGTGTTGGTCAGGTTATTCTTTTAAACCTAAATAATTCTGGACTTCTAACATCTCATTCATTGAGTGATTGACGAATCCTTCATAATTAATAAAAGATTACCAGATTTAATCTTTGTACAGCCGCGTCTGCTTCATAGCATATCACCTACTAAAAAGGCAAACAATTAATGTCAGCAAAACAGGACAATAAGTTAAATAAGAACTCGTTATATAAGTGTCCCTGAAATCTAAATGTCTTGAATGTGTTAATCAGCTGCTACGTCTAAAATAACCTAAAAATAATCTAATATAATGTCTAATATAACGTCTGATATAACATCTACAGTGGTGTGAAAAAGTGTTTGCCCCCTTCCTCATTTCCTGTTCCTTTGCATGTTTGTCACACTTAAGTGTTTCGGAACATCAAACCAATTTAAACAATAGTCAAGGACAACACAAGTAAACACAAAATGCACTTTGTAAATGAAGGTGTTTATTATTAAAGGTGAAAAAAAATCCAAACCATCATGGCCCTGTGTGAAAAAGTGATTGCCCCCTTGTTAAAACATACTATAACTGTGGTTGTCCACACCCGAGTTCAATTTCTCTAGCCACACCCAGGCCTGATTATTGCCACACCTGTTCACAATCAAGGCATCACTTAAATACAAGCTGCTTGACACAGTAAGGTCCACCAGAAGATCCTGTAAAGCTACACATCATGCCGGGACCCAAAGAAATTCAGGAACAATTGAGAAAGAAAGTAATTGAGATCTATCAGTCTGGAAAGGGTTATAAAGCCATTTCCAAAGCTTTGGGAATCCAGCGAACCACAGTGAGAGCCATTATCCACAAATGGCGAAGACATGGAACAGTGGTGAACCTTCCAGGAGTGGCCGGCCGCCCAAAAATTACCCCCCCAAGAGCGAGCGACGACTCATCCAAGAGGTCACCAAAAGACCCCACAACAACGTCCAAAGAACTGCAGGCCTCACTTGCCTCAGTTAAGGTCAGCGTTCATGCCTCCACCATCAGGAAAAGACTGGGCAAAAATGGCCTGCATGGCAGAGTTCCAAGGAGAAAACCACTGCTGAGCAAAAAGAACATCAAAGCTCATCTCAATTTCTCCACAACACATCTTGATGATCCCCAAGACTTTTGGGACAACATTCTGTGGACCGATGAGACAAAAGTGGAACTCTTTGGAAGGTGTGTGTCCAAGTATATCTGGCGTAGAAGGAACACTGCATTTCATAAAAAGAACATTATACCAACAGTAAAATATTGGTGGTGGTAGTGTGATGGTCTGGGGCTGTTTTGCTGCTTCAGGACCTGGAAGACTTGCCGTGATAAAAGGAACTATGAATTCTGCTGTCTACCAAGAGATCCTGAAGGAGAATGTCCGACCATCTGTTCGTGTACTCAAGCTGAAACGAACTTGGGTTCTGCAGCAGGACAATGATCCTAAACACACCAGCAAGTCCACCAACGAATGGCTGAAGAAAAACAAAATGAAGACTTTGGAGTGGCCTAGCCAAAGTCCTGACCTGAATCCTATTGAGATGTTGTGGTATGACCTTAAAAAGGCCGTTCATGCTCGAAAACCCTCTAATGTAACTGAATTAGGACAATTCTGCAAAGATGAGTGGGCCAAAATTCCTCCAGGACGCTGTAAAAGCCTCATTGCACGTTATTATCGCGAACTTGGTTGCAGTTGTTGCTCTTAAGGGTGGCCCAACCAGTTATTAGGTTTAGGGGCAATCACTTTTTCACACAGGGCCATGATGGTTTGGATTTTTTTCACCTTTAATAATAAACACCTTCATTTACAAATTGCATTTTGTGTTTACTTGTGTTGTCCTTGACTATTGTTTAAATTGGTTTGATGTTCCGAAACACTTAAGTGTGACAAACATGCAAAGGAACAGGAAATGAGGAAGGGGGCAAACACTTTTTCACACCACTGTAATATAAGCAATAACGGACACTCGGATAGTTTAATATTATTTCTCACTAGGTGAACATGACTGAAATTAAATATTTGGTGTAGCTCTGATAAACATGTGATGCTCCTTCTCTCTGAAGCACGTGGTCTCTGCATGCGGTCTCGCTTTCAGTAATTTCCTGGACATAAACCTTATGGCACAATAAATTACATTTTTGTCGGTTACAAACTGTGCATTGCCTCCAAAATTGTTTGGTGTGATAAGATTCCAAATTCTGTGGGTCCGACCGCAACATCACGAGATACTGTTCGATTTTTTTTTTATCTTATTAACTTTGAGAGAACGACTGTTTATAGCTGATATAACGTAAGTGAGAAAAGGAACTAATTAGTTTAGCTGTTTCACCAAATTCAGTGTAACTATAAATGGATAAAAGTATGAGACTCTGTTCTTTTTTTTTTTTTTTTTATGAATCGTTGTGGTATACGAGGAATAAAACACATCGGAACTTCTGTTAATGCAGAAACACCAAACCTTTAACGTTTGATCAGGTTGCATTTAAACCATTATTCAATCCAGAGTCATTTTTTTAACAGTAAATTCTAATTTAATCTTTTAATCCTGTTGCTACATCACTTTAAACTCAGACTCAAATATCAGTAAGGGATTATATTACGTTTTAATCTCACAGGTCATGGGATATTTTATTAAAGTAACATTTCAGAAAGGAAAGCTTTACTTTCACTAACGGTGACAGTAATGGCATGTGGTGTCATGTGGGTCGGGAATCGAACCGCCAACCCTATGACTTACTGGACAACCCGCTGTACCATCTGATCCCCAGCTGTCCACGTCTATTTACATCCTGTGTGCAGAACATTTTCAAAACTTGTGCCTGAGTTAACCAGGTCTACACTAATACGGATTCATATACACATTATAATGCTTCATGTAGATGACGCATATAGATGTTCGCATATAGAGTGTGAAGTGATGAAAGTCTCGGTGTGATTTTAGTTGTCTTTAGAACTGCTCCATGAAGGACACTGTGAGTGATTATAATAGTAAAAGCTCTATACAGAACAGCTTTACTGTAATATATTCACCATGACACACTGTGAGAGTCAGTATTTGATCTCAGCATGCAGTGACACACTTCCTGTTATAGTAACACACACGCTGTGAAGCCGGCAGGAAATCCTGATTGAACAGTGACATCAGCACACACAGACCATTATTCCTAAAGCTGTTAACTTTCATTCTCTATACATCTGCTTAAATATGATCTAAAACATCATCAGATTTTCACACAAGTCCTAAAAGTAGATAAAGAAAACACAAATAAATAAATGAGACGAAATTGTAATACTTGATCATTTGTTTATTGAGGAAAATTATCCAATTATATTACATATCTGTGAGTGGCAACTAACCTAGTAGTTAATTTGAAGGTGAAATTAGAGACGGGTGTTTTCAGTCAATGGGATGATGATCAGGTGTGTGAGTGAGTGACATCCTGTTTAATTCAATGATCAGATATATCAGAATCAGATCTTCACATGTTTGTGGAAGTATATCATGGCACGAGCAAAGGAGATTTCTGAGAACCTCAATTAGTGGGTCGAGCAACAAGGCCACCAGTAACCTGGCCTGGGCATTGGGGGCTGTAACCCTGAAGATCTTATCTTCTATTATTCCCAAATAATTCACCACTAGAAGTGGTTTGTCAACATCAGTGATGTACCTTTACATCTTCCATGAACACAGGCGAGGCCAATCAGACACGGTTTAAAGGAAAATAGGTGGAAACATTCAAGTCATATTGGCAGACATCTCTCAGTTCTGCCATAACACCACCTCGATCAGTTAGTGGAATAAGTGGAAAATTGATAAAAGGTTGAAACTAAGTACCATGAACATATGAGCAGAGCATAAGGACAGCTAATGTACTTTGTATGGCAGTAATACACATTACTATAATTATCTTAATTGTGCCTCCCCTTGACCAGCAACACCAAACTAGCCTATTCTTATGTGCAATATCCAAAAAGCTTTAGATTTTTTCAGTCTCATAATCCTGCCAACAGCAATAACACCTGAGGAAAGTTTGATATTGTTTTTGTCCAATCTGTACAAAACACAAAAGAAGTGCAGGGAAACAGTCCATGTAGACTGAAATGTTTTTGGAGAATGTGGGCTCTGTTCTGGATGATTAACAGTCCAGCCAACACAACAGACAACAATCCTAACACACGAGTTGTTCGGTTAAAGAATGAAGTTAACTGTTTCAATAGGGCCAAGTCCTGACCTTAATCCAATAGAAGTTTTACGGAAGAATCCGAAGCAAGCAGTTCACATGAGGAGACCCACCAACATCCCAGAGTTGAAGCTGTTCTGTACTGAGGAACGGGATAAAATTCTTCCCAGTCGATTTGCAGGACTGATCAATTTACAGTAATAGTGGTTACAAGTGTTGGATAATTTAAACCAAACTTGATTACAAGGATGTAATCTTTCCAGGCACTATTAAATTCAGTCTATAATTGATTTGATTTATTTACATTTCACATAGTTGCTTTACAGTAGTTTTCAGCCCATACATACCCCACCCAACCCTCAAGAATGTCCCCAACTTCATCACCTCACTGGGTTAGTGTCTAACCAGCAGGGTTTTTAAAAATGCATGCACTACAAACCCAATAAACATGGGATTTACTCAGAATCAAAAGGATGATGTAACATCTGAGGATTTTTATTGAAACATGTACAAAACAAAGATGAAAAGCACACGAT
This sequence comes from Ameiurus melas, assembly GCA_012411365.1. Taxonomy (NCBI): domain Eukaryota; kingdom Metazoa; phylum Chordata; class Actinopteri; order Siluriformes; family Ictaluridae; genus Ameiurus; species Ameiurus melas. The sequence continues at coordinate 513,704 of CM022774.1, forward strand.
TAACTAAAAAGGAAAGAGAATTCAGCTGGGCGTCGGCCGTCTGAGCTGTGAGGAAGCCATGTTGGAGCAGCGTCTCCAATCAGGAGCTAGAGTCATCATCTCTGTTATACCTTTACAAGGGGGGTGTTTAGGGTTGTCAGAGGGGAGGTGGAAGGGTTAATTAGCAGAGAAGGTGAGGGTAGGGGAGGGTAAAAGAAGCTTCTAGAAACCGTGGACTTTGAGCTGTTCCTCTTTGGCCAGTTCAATCTGCGAGGGGAGAATAAACCAACAAAATCAGTGGAACTCGTCACTTAACATTTTACGGCAACACACAGTTCAACACTCGGTGTTAAACTACTGTACTCTTAATTAGTGAATGTACCTCTGTGAGGAACTGGCAGATGTTTTTGCGCTGGTCTCCCTGCAGCTGGATCACTTCACCATACTCAGGGTGTTCAATCACTGTCCCATTGCATGCAAACTTCTGTAACACAATCAGCACGGAGGTGTGAGCAGAGAATTAACTGCACAAGAAAAATTCAGCTGCTGGCCTGATTTTACAGCACTCAATCTCAGCAAGTGTTGTCCTTTAGCTAGTTAATTCTGGCACAAAGAATCTACAAAGCTACTGACTTTAATGCTAATTAAACTTCCTTGTAAAAATCACCCAGACAGCTGTAGGTTAGGGGGAAAAAAAACAATATTTAAAAACAAGTGTACACAAGTGTATTGGGCACACCAAGCGAGGGGAGACCTGACCTTCTTGAAGGCCTTGACTAGCTTCTTCTTGTCATAGTCGTCGGCAATGCCCTGCACTGTGGTCAGAGTCTTCCTGCCGTTCCTCTGCTGGATTCTTATGTGGATGTAGTCCTCAGTCCCTGCTGGGAGCCGATCATCACCCTTAGTTGCATCAGCAAAGGGGTCTGGAGCATACACAGAAAACACTCATTATACACAACATTTACAATGCATAAGTCATAGTTAAAAGCTGTATTAACACTAGTAAAGCTTTTAAACCATGTCCGATACGAGAATGGAATTAAAGTTAATTCCAACACCCTTTAGTTTTTATTGTGTCCCATAGCTTGACTGACTGTACTCTCCTCACCCACTGACTGCTCTTATACTAAAGGAACAGCAATTTAAAAAACCTGTTCACCTTTACAGTCTCACCATAAACAAAAATATAAGACACCCCATTTTACTGGCTAATTTTAAATAATGAAATTCACTGATCGGAAAAAAAAAACAGCTTCAGCTCCATCTAGAACATTACCCGTTGCGCAAACAGCTAAATATAACGCTCCCGGGTCAAATCCCAAACCGCTTAGTGTACCTCCGCACGCGCCCTACGTGTACTGGCGCACGCGCCCTCGCTAGTGCACTTGGGTTTGCACGTTCAGCTGTTTGGGACGCGGCCATGTCAGACATTTTCTCAAAACGGCGACGTGACGCTACAAAATTTCCAGTGCCGGATTATGTTATGAAAACGGACTAGCTGCAAAATCGTTAAGATTAACCAGAAAAAAAAAAACTATATATGCGCAATATTTGGAAACAAAACGAGTACAGACAAACTTAACGGGCTCGAGGGAAGAGAAGGAGACAGTCGGGATAAAGGCCCGGCTGACGTAGTGCTTTTTCCCCCACCCGTATTGCAAAACCTCACCCTCATGCGCTGCGATTGGCTACCAGAGAGCAAGCCATCACCCTATAGGCTGAGTGCTGATACAATTGTCACATTATCCAATCACCGCGCATGAGGCGGGATGATCGGAAAACGGATAGGCATTAAAGAAAAAAAAAAGATTTAAGAGCCGAGGCGTTGATTAATTTCACTCGAACAGCTAACATCCATGTCTGAGAAAACGGCTCGGTTTCAGTTCACAGCAAAACCGAGCTCCGACATAGCACATACAGTGTTAGCTTTTGTTAGCTGTATCCGCCATTGTCATCCGCCCTTCCCCCACACCATTAGCTGCTATGCTAACTTACCTCAGCGTTAGGAACACAATAACAAACCGAAAAATTAAATCGAAATAAACACAAATAAAAAATGGATTTGGGGAAAAACACGACCCACTCTTATAAAGTGGTTTCAAAAAGCGCTTAAAAATAACCAGCGATACTACTTGTAAGATATTTAAAGAAGCTCGATAGCAGTAAGATAAAAAAAAACAACCCGAATAAGTATTTCTTATTAACAGTTATATGATCGCTTAATAACGTTGTTATTTTTAGCAGAATGATGAAAGGAGAATAAAAGCTAATGCTAAAGCCGTTAGCTAATCCCGTTCGTCGTCGATGCGGTTTTCACGATAAATCTTACCAAAAGTTTGGAGGTTCTGGATAGCGGACATACGACACGGTTCCTTTTCCTTTCGGATGATAACAGGAGGCTCGGCCCGGTGTATGGATGCGGGTTTAGTATTAATGTAACGCGCTGGTGACGGAGTAGCTCTGCGGGTCTATTCCTCAGCCGGTGGCTCGTCAGTTGCTGAAACAAAATGGCGCCTCGGCTCTTCTTTATACACGGAGGAAAACAGCTATGTGGCCCTGCCCACATCCACCGCTAAGCCACGCCCCCTGCTCCTCGATACCGTGGCGTCACTGCGAGCGGATCACGTGCTTTTCCGGCGCATTACGCAATAAGTGTGAACGTAGAAATTCCCCAAAATTCCATAGCAATACTCATTACTGGAATATTCATTCATAGTTTTTTTTTTTTTTTTAAATATTAACTCTCAGGTACCACACCCAGATAGGATGAATCATTTACATTTATTCACTTAACAGACGGTTTTATCCAAAGCGACGCACAAATGAGAAAATTCATTATATCATGTATTCTTTACTCATCAGAATGAAACAGATCCTCTAATTACAGTACATCATACACATTAACAATGTATATTCTATATATAAATGTCAAGAAAGCTAAATAAATCAACTCATAATTAAAACAATCTACTTGTTTAATAATTTTTTTTTTTTTTTTACATATTACAAGGATCTCACTGGTTGTTTATTTGTTTGTTTGATCTCCAGTTCTTAATTTGTTACATTAATACTGCAGTAATGTTAACAATAAAAAAAGATCATTTAAAATATGCTCATTTATACATCACACAAAAACATTTGTTTGTTGACATATTTCCTACTGAAAACGGAAGTCAGAGTAGCGGCATGTTGAAGCGCTTGACTCATTTACACACCAGCTGATAGTGTTCGACATATGCTAGGCCACAACCCCACCACTCGTGCCTGTCCACTTTAACCAGGACTATGGCATTATGCCATACATGTTTCAGTCAAGGTCAAGGTCAAGGTCAAGCGTTTACAGGCCACACAGTTCACTAAAATGTAGTTTGTGCTGTTGCTAATGGCATGTCTTCAGATGTAACTGGATGTTGCGCTTCCTTATCTAGTGTGTAGCGGAGCGTTGACTCTAAGCATTCACTCGCCTGATCAAGTTCTTTGAGATCACACAGTGATCCAATAATAGTTGATATCTTTGGGAGGTTATTGATGAAACTCTGTGCTGTAGCTGACGTGAATGCATGTTTGACACGGTAGCGTGGCACGGTGCAAATATTATGATCAATACGTACTTTAAACGAGATGAGATAATGATCTGAGAGAAATTCAGACTGAGGAAATGTGACTATATTTGGTGTACTGCTTCTCGTCTATTGTGTAGTATGGTAGTAGGGATATTCAGACGCAGCCAAAGGGTGCTTCTCATTTCTTATTTGTGCATCCTCCTTTCCTTTCCTTGCATCTTAACTCCACCTGCTTAGGATGTGAGAGAAGGATGCAAGGATGAGATGTGAGGAGAGAGGAATCGAAGCAAGTGAAATGGAAAATCCTCGCTCTTTCAAACATCACTTCAAAGCAGCATCAGTTAATGAAGATGTCAGCTGGATGATCTCACTGCGCTTCTGCCATTATGTTATTGGAGTTTGGTTAATATCAACATTCTTAATAAAGCTAAATGCACTGATAGGGTGTGAAATGTCTGGGTTATTCAACAATGAATTAATAAATAAAACATAATTCATTAAATTTTTTATGCAGCTTTGCCAATACAAACATGCAAGGATCAATTAATTACAATACTCATTGTAAGTGTCACGTACCGTAGGGAGCACGGAAGCAGAAGTGGGCAGCAGGATCAGTACGTAAGTACAGGTGTGTTCAAAGTTCATGGTTGTAAGGCAGGCAGAGGTCAGGCCATCGTGTGAACAAAACAATAGGGGGCAAAGCAGAATTCGTAGTAGGAGAACGTGAACAAAGGTCAAGGAAACTAAGCAAACAAACACTAGAAACAACGGCTTGATAAATGACAGAGAACAAGTCTACTGAACGTATACTTCACAAAGTGAGATTCGTTCAAGGTCTCTAAATAGTTGTGGTGCAAGAGTGAAGTGAGTGGCTGCAGGTGTGTGTGATTAGAACTCCGGGGAAGGTGAGCGCCTGCGTGTGTGGGAGGTGTGTGTTGCTTTTTGGGAATCTGAGTTGTGGCTGGACTGGGATATGACAGTAAGCATATTATTATTTAATTATATTTCACACAAAATTCCATCACAGATAACGAGTTCCTGTCGGTAATGTTCGTGCATGAATAGTCTTCCTGACGGACATGTTTCTGGAACTTGAGACTTTGGAATGTTCTCTAATTCTTGATCAAGTTCCCACTCTAGGGCACTGATAATACATGAGGGGAGAATTATGTAATCCTCGTGGTTCTTCACTACTTCTTTGTGGTTCAGACGAGACAGGGCGTTGGCTTTATTGTTCTTGGATCCTGGTCGGTATGACAGGGTGAACTGGAACCTGGTAAAAAAACAGTGACCACCGGGCTTGACGGGGTGACAGTCTTTTTGATTGTGATCTGTGAATATGACAAAGGGATGTGTAGCTCCTTCCAACCAGTGCCACCATTCCTCCAGGCCTAACTTGACGGCCAAGAGTTCTCGATTGCCCACATCATAGTTTCTTTCGGCAGGTGAGAGTTTATGTGAAAAGAAAGCCACAGGATGGAGCTTTGGCCTTTCTCCGAAACGTTGCGAGAGAAGTGCTCCTACACCTGTCTCCAATGCATCGACCTCCACTACGAATGGTCTAGATGGGTCTGGGTGTTTGATAATGGGGGCAATTGTAAAGGCCTTCTTGAGCTGATCAAGTGATGCTTGGGCAGCTGGGCTCCATGGCAGGCGTTTTGGCTTTTAACAAGGATGTCAAAGGATTGGCTATGGCACTGAAATTCCAGATGAAGCATCTGCAAAAATTAGCAAAACCCAGAAACTGCTGTAACTCCTTCACCATTGTGGGTGTAGGCCAGTTCATCACTGCTTTGACTTTTTCGTGATCCATGGTAACCCCTTCAGGGCTAATGATGTATCCCAGAAATGAAATAGTGTCCTTATGGAATTCACACTTTTCAGCTTTGACATACAACTGGTTTTGGAGTAATCGTTGCAGGACCTGACGGACGTGGTGAATGTGTTCCTCCTTGGAATTGGAGTAGATCAAGATGTCATCAATGTATGTGATTACATGACGTCCCAGCATGTCCCTTAAGACATCAATGATGAGACACTGGAAAACAGAGAGAGCGTTAGAAAGCCCATATGGCATGATCAGGTATTCATAGTGCCCGGATGTGGTGCTAAACCCTATTTTCCACTCGTCCCCCTCTCTGATCCGGATTTAGTTGTAAGCACTGCGTAAATCCAACATTGGTTTAAGCCACGATAGTCTATGCATGGTCGTAACCGTCCTCTCTTTTTCTCCACAAAGTAAAATCCAGCAGATGCTGGGGATTTTGAGGGTCGTATGTAACCCTGGAGTAATGCTTCTTTAATGTATTCTTCCATAGCTCTCTGCTCAGTCTGCGTTAGTGGGTAAACTCTTCCTCGGAGTTGTGTAGTGCCTGGAAGCAGATCAATGGCACAGTTGTAGGGCCGATGAGGTGGTAATCCATTAGCCGTTTCTTTATAAAACGCTTCGCTGAGGTCATGGTATTCAATGGGAATATGGACGGTGGTCGTATTGTTAGGGCTCTCTATGGACGTGGTTGCTAACATGATCACAGGTGTCTGACGACAATGTTTGATGCAATGAGGGGACCAGTGTCAGATGTCAAAAGTTCCGGTCAAAAGTTCCATAAAATGGATGATCTTCTGACTCTCCATAATGTCTGGGTAGGTAGAAAAGAACAGGGAGCAATGTAGAAGAAAACCCCGGCAGTGTGACGGATCCCTGTCATATTTCTCCGGCGCCGGTGTGGGAGGTAAACACGCAGTCACCGCTGTAGCAAATGGAGTGGCTTGATTTAGCCTAGCTACCTGCCCAGTCAGGTTGGCTAGTTGTTGGTCATGGTCGCTGATAAGCCGGCCGTGGCCGTCGATGGCTTGCCGTCAACACGGATCACCCGCTGCTTCCATAGGAAGGTGAAGTATTCTGTCACTTACCGTGGAAAGCACGGAAGCAGAAGCAGGCGGCAGGATCAGTACGTAAGTAGAGGAGTGTTCAAAGTTCGTGGTCGTAAGGCAGGCAGAGGTCAGGTGATCGGGCGAACAAAACAATAGGGGGCAAGGCAGAATTTGTAGTCGGGAACGTGAGCAAAGGTCAAGGAGACTAAGCAAACAAACACTAGAAACAACGGCTTGATAAATGACAGAGAACAAGTCTACTGAACGTATACTTCACAAAGTGAGATGCGTTCAAGGTTTCTAAATAGTTGTGGTGCGAGAGTGACTGCAGGTGTGTGTGATTAGAACTCTGGGGAAGGTAAGCGCATGCGTGCGTGGGAGGAGTGTGTTGCTTCTTGGGAAACTGAGTTGTGGCTGGACTGGGATATGACAGTAAGCATATTATTATTTAATTATATTTCACACAAAATTCCATCACAACAGCTAAGGACTTTTTGTTTGAGATTGTGGCAGATGTAAAGGAGGCAGGGGATTTATATGTGTGTCAGGTATTTCAACAAGAAAGTCTTCTGCATAGGATGAATCTGTGTATCCTCTATCCTAGCTCCTCTGGAAGCTTCCTCACTCGTCGTTCCTCGGCTCCTCGCAGTGCAATTAGCATTCATTAAATTCTAGGGGTTTCAGTACCGCAATGTTAAATGGACGTTTATGGAGGTGTGGCAAAGATGCCCCTTTACAAAAAAAAATTACAGGTTACCAAACATGCGTTTGTGTTTTATAATGGGGCAACAGCAGAGGAAACGATACTGAGGTTAAAAAATCTTGCATGATAGGACACATAATAGAATTGATGTAAAGTCCTGACTTTGAGCTTATTTAAGTGAAACAAGCATTTCATGAGAATAGTCACAGACCAGAATAACAAAATAAAAATCATCTGTCTTCTGTACCTGCAGATTCTGTCCAGCAGAGGGAGATACTTCTCTCTCTCTCTCTCTCTCTCTCTCTCTCACTTCTATATACTCTGTCAGATATTCTCTCATTTCTTTGTACAGCTTTACATTGAATTGTAAATGAGATATTTATAATTACAAAGTATACATAAAGTATACTATCTGTAGTACTGTTGTTTTGTTTGGGATTTTCTTGTTGTTGTTGTTATAGTTGCTGTTTTTTCCTGTTGTTTTCTAATAGTAGGAGTAGCAATAGAAGAGATCCTGCAGGTCATCTTGTCCTGCAGTCATACCACCTGCCAACTGGATCCAATCTCTTCCACAATGCCCCAGACCATCTCACAAAACCTCCTTCTATTCAGCTTGACTATCATCAATGGCTCCATCTCATCTGGTCATGTTCCAACTGCATTCAAGAGTGCAAGGGTTATTCCCATCCTGAAGAAACCCACTCTCGATGCCTCTGACATCGGCAACTACGGACCTGTATCACTACTGTCTTTTCTTTCTTAAATCCTTGAACACACTGTCTACAATCAACTGCCTCTCTACCTCTTACAGAACAACCTCCAAGATCCTAACCAGTCTGGCTCCTAAGTGGAACATTCTACAGAAACTGAGCTTTTGGCCATCACTGAGAAGTTACATGCTGCTAGATCAGTCAAACTTTCATCAGTCCTCATCCTCCTCGACCTTTCAGCAACGTTTGACAGTTAACCACAAGACTCTCTTATCTACTGTCATGAGTCTCGGAATTCATGGTGCAGCATGGCAGTGGTCTGCTTCATACCTGGAAGGTCACTCATACCAGGTGACTTGTAGGGTATCCACATATGCTCTCCACTGGTGTCCCTGGTTTTTGGTTTATGATTTATTGTCTTCAGTCATATTTTCTCCAATAAATATTTAAAAAACAAAAAATGAATATTGAGGGGTAGAAAAGGTTTTAAACTAATACAATGTAATATATATATATATATATATATATATATATATATATACAATATATATATATATATATATATATATATATATATATATATATATATATATATGTATATATAAATAAACAGCAGAAACATTCATGTAGAATAAATAAAATGGAAAAGGAGTTGATGTTGAGATTTGTGCATGGTCAGTAGAGAGCAGTGAAAGCCTAGAGTTGTGTCCCAGTCATCGGTTTGACATATTTCAGTCTGGTTTCTGCCTACATCTCAGCACTGAAACTGCTCTAGTAAACGTTGTTAATGATTTTTTACTCTCTGGTGACTCGTGCAATCTTTCCATTCTGTTATTACTTGACCTAAGCTCAGCTTTTTTCACAGTCTGCCACTGTTACTCTCTCGCCTTCTGAGATCGGTATCTCAGGAGCTGCATTATCTCGATGCACAATCATAAACCCCCTACTTTAACACTCAGAGAGGGTGTTCCTCAGGGTTCAGTTCACAGTCCATTTTTATTTATTATTTACCTTATGCCTCCTGGACAAATTATCCGTCGACACGGCTTTAACTATCATCACTACGCTGACGATATTCAAATATATACATCTTTCTGGCCACACTCTGTTCACCAGACTGCCTCATTATCCTCATGGGTTAATGAATTGAAGGGCTGGTTAAATTCCAACTTTCCCAGGTAAAACTGGGAAAATAAAAAACTCAGTAAAACTGAGATAATTTTTACTGGCCTCTCAACTCTAACAAGAAATTTAATTGTCCCTAGTTTTTACATTGACGATACTTAAATTTTTCCATCTGCCACAATCAAAAACTTAGGTATCATTCTTGACCCTTCATTAACCCTAGATGCATATATTAGGAAATTGTCTAAAGCAGCATTCTTACAAATTCACCATATCACCCAACTCCGTCCCTTTGTTAGCCAGAAAGATACTGAGTCATTCGTCCATGCTTTTATTACATTTCACATTGACTATAGTAATGCCCTTTTCTCTGGACTACCACCACACTCTATTTCCCACTTAAAATATATTAAGAATTCTGCTGTGAGAGTACTAACTTACACTAAATGATCTGCACATTCACTCCCAGTCTATATAACCTTCACTGCCTACCTGTCCCATATTATATATAAAATTCTATTGCTTACATTTAAGTCACTCCATGGTCTTGCTCCTTCCTACATTTGAGTTACTCTCTGCCTATATTCCCACTCGCTCACTCAGATCTTCTGGGTATGAATTTCTCCTTGTTCCCAGATTTCACCTTTTGTCAGTGGGTGGCAGATCTTTTTCTGTTGTGGAACTCTAAACTATGGAACTCACTCCCCCTGGCAATTCAGACAACTACCTCTATCTTTTAATTCAAACTCAGCTCAAAACCCTTTTGTTCACCCAATATTACCAGTCATATTGTGTATCTGCTTCATGTTGTAAGATTTATTATAATGATGCAACTGCATTGCTTCTGGGCAAATGTCCACTGTCCATATGACCCATATGTTTAGGCTGTTCTATTGTACTGTTGTTGTCTTTTATTGTGAAGCATCCTTATGCTCTGGAACAGCTTATGGAACAGTCTTCCAATTAGTGTTCGGGATTCAGACACAGCCTCAGTGTTTAAGTCCAAGCTGAAAACATATTTGTTTACTCAAGCTTACCATGAATAGACTTTATTTTATGCAAAGTACACAGTCTTATCCATTACAAGATAGTAAGCATACCTAATAATCTCTCCCTCTCTTTACCTCCCTCTCCCTCTCTCCTTCTGTCGAGCCACACCTGATTACATGGAGATGACAGTGATCCTGACCCTGTCTGATCTCCAGACCTGCCTGATCTCCACCACTTTTGAAAACAAAGTAACGCCCTGCCTAAACAAATAAATTACTGATCATTTTACAATACAATTTAGTTTTTATTATATATAATATCATTTGCAAAGAATATACAGTAATCAGTATCAGAATTATTTTAATCCAATGATTTTAGCAGTAAATGCAGTGTGTTTGTTCCGTGGATATAAAAGATGGACTGAAGTCAGTCGTCTGTTTTGGAGAAGTTGGATAAGTCGATCTCTTTCCACGTTCCATTCATAGGGTGTGAGGTGGAATTATTGACCAACCGGTTTTGCCGGTTTCGCTCGCCCCCGAATTTCCCACAGTTGCAACTTTAATTCTTGCAACTGTGACCTTATGTATTTATTATTACTTACATGACTTTATGGTGCATATATTATATAGTGGGGGTCGCAGTATTTTTATGACCTATGTTATATATTTTTGTGACCTACTTTCTAGAACCCTGAATATGATCTGCTGTACTGTGTTAGTGTGTTGTGGTGTTTGGTACATGTGGCAAGTGATCTCAATTCTCATCTCTCTCTCTCTCTCTCTCTCTCTCTCTCTCTCTCACACACACACACACACACACACACACACACATACCACACATACACACACACACATAAATTTGAACAAGTCAGTACAGACTACTGCTTGTTTTGCACTCTGTGTGTGTGTGTGTGTGTGTGTGTGTGTGTGCGCATGTGTGTGTCCTCAACACTAACCCTTATTTAAAACTGGATAAACATCTGAATAGCTGACTGTGTGAAGCAACACATACCTCAAACAGAATAAAAACACAGGGTGCAGTCTGTCGTAACAGAATGTGTTTGTGTTAAATATACAGTGACTTATGAACATGTAAACAGTTCATTCATAACCCAGATTCATCACCTGAAATACAAGTGCAAGCTTTAAAGTGAACTTTCTGGTCACTATAGATCATTTCTAACTGAGGGCTGTAGTCAGAGTCTGCAACTTAAGTCCAAATTTTAAGTCAATATTTGTTACTGATTTTTTAATTAATTATAATTTTTTAAATGAAAGATTCACACCTCGAGATCAACAGTGCCTCTGATTAATATCCGTCTCCTTTGATCATTTCGAGGACTTTAAATGAACAATATTATTAATTAATTCCTTAATTAATTATTAGCGTCCTATTTATCTATTTATTTATATAATATTCGATTCACATTCCGTGAGTGTGTTCATCCTCTCCCCTTCAAAACTAAAATCACTTTCCTCTGAATTCTTTACTTCTATTAACTTGCTATTATGGCAAAAATAACACATTTTCATAACAATAACACAATAATTGCATTATGACTGTGCAATTTCTACAAACTTTTCTAGCCCTTCAACCATTCAACAAAATTTAAATAAGCCTTTCAGGAGGCCTGGCAGTGTGTCATGGTGTGCAATACTTCCCAGGAGAAACAGTAATGACTGTAACCCTGTAATGACTGTAACACTGTAACAACTGTAACACTGTAATAACTGTAACACTGTAATGCCTGTAACACTGTAATGCCTGTTAGTGTAATGACTGTAACACTGTAATAACTGTAACACTGTAATGACTAACACTGTAATGCCTGTTAGTGTAATGACTGTTTTCACTGTAATGACTGTAACACTGTAATTATTGTTACACTGTAATGACTGTAACACTGTAATAACTGTAATGACTGTGACACTGTAATAGCTGAAACACTGTAATGACTGTAACATTGTAATAATTGTTACAGTGTAACAACTAACACTGTAATGACATTTACATTTATTCACTTGGCAGACGCTTTTATCCAAAGCGACTTACAAATAATCAAAGCGATATATCAAGGGATACAATACAAGTAGTGCTACTATACAAGATCCATTAATTGAATACCAGAGGAAGCAAAGTGTACAGAGTAGAGGTGTAAGTGCATTGTGTGTGGGTTTTTTTTTCTCTCTTCCCTCTAGGAGTTGGTTAGGTGTTCATGGAAGAGGTGGGTCTTTAGCTGTTTTTTGAAGATAGTGAGAGATTCTGCAGTCCGGATTGAGATCGGAAGAGCATTCCACCACTGGGGAACGGTAAGCGTGAAGGTTCTGGAAAGGGACCTTACGCCTCGTTGAGTGGGAACTACTAAACGTCAGTTACGCTATCGATACACGGTGCGAGAGAGGGACGTGAGCCTTCAGAGAGAGTTGAGGTAGGGGCGGCGCTGTTCCTGACAAGGTCTTGTAGGTGAGCATCAAGGCCTTGAACTTGATGCGGGCAGCTACAGGAAGCCAGTGGAGGGAAATGAAGAGGGGTGTGACATGGGTTCTCTTGGGCTGGTTGAAGACGAGGCGCGCTGCAGAATTCTGAATCATCTGAAGGGGTTTGATGGAGCTGGCTGGGAGGCCTGAAAGCAGTGAGTTGCAGTAGTCCAGTTTTGAGATAACAAGAGCCTGGACTAGTTTCTGTGTAGACTGTTTGGTGAGGAATGGTCGGATTTTCTTGATGTTGTACAGGATGAACCTACAGGACCTTGCAGTTGCTGAGATGTGGTCTGTAAAGGTCAAGCCGTCATCAAGAATCAGCCCAAGGTTCCTGTCTGTCCTGGTTGGCATGAGTGTAAGTGAACTGAGCTGTACAGTGAAGTTATGGTTGATTGAGGGATAGGCTGGGATGACGAGAAGCTCAGATTTCCCCAGGTTAAGCTTAAGATGGTGCTCCTTCATCCAGACCGAGATGTCTGACAGGCAAGAAGAGATGCGTGCAGAGACAGATGGATTGTCAGGGTGGAAGGACAAATAGAGCTGAGTGTCATCAGCATAACAGTGATAGGAGAAGCCATGAGACTCAATCACCTGCCCAAGAGATGTAGTGTAGATAGAAAAGAGCTGACCCCTGAACTGACCCCTGTAGAACACCAGTTGTGAGTTGCTGTAATGACTGTTAAACTGTAATGACTAACACTGTAATGATTGTTACACTGTAATGACTGTAACACTGTAATAACTGTTACACTGTAATAACTGTTACAATGCAATAACTATTACACTGTAATGACTGTTACACTCTAATGACTGTAACACTGTAATGACTGTTACACTGTAATAACTGTTACACTGTAATGACGGTTACACTGTAATAACTGTTACACTGTAATAACTGTAACACTGTAATAACTGTAACACTGTAATAACTGTTAAATAGCAATAACATTACAAAACTTAAACTAAGATGACCTCCATTTGTTTTGGTTTTTACCCTTTAATCCAGGAGTACTTTACTTGAAGTCAGTATATCTAATGAAACCAAATGATAAACATAAAGCAACTGTGCACACATTAACATTTTAATTAATCATCTGTATGTCAAATTTGAACTTTACCTCACACAGTAGGCCCTTTATAAAGAAATGTTACCTTCGAAAATAGAGCACAGAGAAATATAGTGTATAAATCGTTTTCCTTTACAATTAACATTTATTTCTGAAGTAAGTCAAGTTCTTTTCTCTTGTAATATTCAGTTGGATTGGTTCCTTTCTTATGTTTCCATACATTTAATTCAGGAGAGAACTTGGTGCTAGTCAGCCATCCAGACAAGGCAGAGAGACGTCTGCTGTGGTGTACAGAAGGTAGGACTGTAGTTATTTGTGTATTCAATCAGGGCTCCCCGAAAACCTGCAATAACAATAATACAATTAAGAGACAGTTATACCCATTACACAGTGTCTCCTCTTGTCTCAGGAGTATTCCCATCACTGTAACTCGTATAATACCTATAAACTCCAACAAAGGTTCTGAATATTCCTTTAACATGCCATGGAGTTATTCTACACCATGTATGTTTCATCCATGCATTTACAAATCCCATCTGGTTAGATACAAAAGCTTCCAAAGGTGGAATCAGTGTTATACATGTCAAAGCCTTTAAACCATTCTTTCATGTGCTGTGATGTGGCTCTGGTGAGGAGTTCCTCCCGAAAAGTAAAAACATCAATTACACAGTGATTTAAAAGACAATGTAAAATATTTTCATCTACACCCACCGCCCACTTTATTGTGAACACTTGCACATTCGTGCAGTTGAATAATCAGCCAAATATGTGGCAACAGCATAATAAATAACAAACATGCAGATACAAGTCAAGAGTTTCAGTTAATGTTCCCATCAAACATCAGAATGAGGTAACAGTGAGACTTTAACTGTGACATGATTGTTGGTGCCAGATGGACTGGTTTGATTATTTCAGAAACTGCTGATTTCCTTGGATTTTTACATACAACAGTCTCTAGAGTTTACACACAATGGTGTGAAAAACAAAAAACATCCAGTGAGCGGAAAGTTTTCAGGCTGAAACACCATGTTGGTGAGAGAGATCAGAGGAGAATGAGCAGACCGGTCTGAGATGACAGGAAGTCTATAGTATCTCAGATAACTACAACAGCAGAAGACCACATCAGCTTCCACTCCTGCCATCCAAGAACAAGAATCTGAGGCGATCATGGGCACAGACTCACCAACACATCTTCAGCTGTCCAGGTTCGAGGAGTCTGTGCCCATGATAGTCTGTTCTTGGCTGACAGGAGTGGAACCCACTGTGAACTTCTACTGTATCTGAATAATAATATCATTTCTCCCCTAAAGGCAGAGAGTCAGAGCAAGGTTTCAAAGTAAACATATATAAAGTGTGATTATAAATAAATACACCCCTTCTATAAATGTGCTAATACTACATGCTCAAATAGTGCAGGAAGTTCATTTCAGTTTCTACATGAAGTCTGTTTTGTTGAGCTTCTCCACTGTTCACTGATGGAGACTCGAGTGTAAAACTGTTTGTGGTAATTGTAGTGCTAAAGTTATCACAGCATCTCCTGTCCTGTCTAATTAAATGTGTGAAATGTGTGTATATATCTAATATATAAGATATTAGCTCATTTATGTGATAACATATTCAGAGAGTTTGAACTCTTTATACACTAAAAAGGTCTTGACCTGACAACATGTACCACTTATCTATCTCCTTACATACAGTACAGTTTATCCTTTTATCTTATGTTGTGACAGGTCAGAACACCCTGGTACAGAATACACACACATAATGAGAATCAGCGTAAAGAGAATTAAACAGATTTTAAGTATAAGAGAAAATAAAGGAAAATCAAATAATTCCACAAGTTTTGCTTTAACAACAAATCTTAATGCAGTTTGATATTTGATGAGTGTGTGTGTGTGTGTGTGTGTGTGTGTGTGTGTGTCTGTGTGTGTGTATGAGAGTATAAGGGTGTGTGAGAGTGTGTGTGTGTGTGTGTGGGGGGGATGCATCAATTCATCATGATGCAGGGTTGTGAGAGTATAAATATGAGAACTTTACAGTGAATCTCGTAGGAGTTTGTGCTGAAATATTCTCACTGAAGAACACGTGTGAAACTCGTCTGAATCACCTGAAAAATCATGTGTACTACCACTCAAATGCCTGGAGGCTGGTCTGAATGGAAGAACGTTGATCAACCGGTGAAGAAAATCTGCGAGTTGGTAAACACCTTTTTATATTAATCTATAACCTGGTGTTGTCTCTATTACTGAAGACTGTAGGGTACTTATAGAACAAGACTAAATAACTATTTAGAAGCCAGAATGTTAAGTTTACATTATTATTATTATTATTATTATTATTATTATTATTATTATTATTATTATTATTATTATTAATAATAATCTTGTTGTTGTTGTTGTTGTTGTTGTTATTGTTATCAGTATTGTGCTTTGTGTGATGTGATTAATTTTTAATTTCAGTTAAAACATGAAGCTGAGAGTAAAAGCAAGAAGTTTCCAGCTTATGTTCCCCTGAACTACCGAAGCCAGACTGTTGCAGGAACAAACTATGAAATTAAGGTGTGTGTGTGTGTGTGTTTGTGTGTGTGTGTGTTTGTGTGTGTGTGTGTGTGTTTGTGTGTGTGTGTTTGTGTGTGTGTGTGTGTGTGTGTGTGTGTGTGTGTGTGTGTGTGTGTGTGTGTGTGTTTTGTGTGTGTGTGTGTGTGTGTGTGTGTGTGTGTTTGTGTGTGTGTGTGTGTGTGTGTGTGTGTGTGTGTGTGTGTGTGTGTGTGTGTGTGTGTGTTTGTGTGTGTGTGTGTTGTGTGTGTGTGTGTGTGTGTGTGTGTGTGTGTGTGTGTTTGTCAAGGATTAGACGTCCCTGTGAATGTCAACAATTTCTGAACAGTTACAGTAAATCTCTCTCTCTCTCTCCGTGTTTTTCAGGTGTTTGTGGGAAATGACTCGTGTCTTTTTCTGAGCGCTTTCCAAGGACTCGGTCCTGAACCTAAACCGGTGCTTAAGAAAACTACAGTGCTTCCACTTCCCGGCATCAGTACCCATTAAAATCCCTGAATAATGATCTGTGTGTAATGGAATGTTCTCTCTCTTTGCTTCATGTTTGTGGTAAAGAGACAACTTAAAGACGATAATAAACTTCTTCAAATGTTCAGTACAAATGTTGGTTTGAGTGTTTCATGTTCACACTTTTCTCTAAAAGATATGTTGAATTTGTTCTGACATATTATAATTAAATTATATAATGTGTGGTTGTTTCTGCTAAAGTATAAAAGTATAAACTAATGTTTAGTTTTCATTCTTAAGTCATTACAATGTGCAGCTTGCACAATAAAATGTTATTATTATTATTATTATTATTATTATTATTATTATTATTATTATTATTATTATTATTATTATTATATCTTTGTGAGTCTAGGATTTAAGTAAAAACCCATCAGTTGGTTGAATGATGTGTAATGAACAGGAGTCGTTATTAGTGTTTATTCGTGCTGAGGCATTAAAAATCAAGAACTATTGCAGTAAATCTAAAACCACAGATTAAGATAGAACACATGACGACACAATCCTCCATGTCCACATCATTACTCCACTGCAAACACAATGCCAACTCAACCAAGGACTTTCTGTAAACTTCTGAATTCATTTTGCTGCTACCATCATGTTTCACAGATGAACTTGTTTGTTCTGAGTCATGAGCAGATCCTTTCTTTCTCCACACTTTGATCTTTCCATCACTTTGGTAGAGGTTCGTCTCGGTTCCAGAATTTTTATGGATCATCTCTGTATTTCTTTGTGAATTCCAGTCTGGATTTCTGATTCTTACTGCTGATGAGTGGTTTATATCTTGTGGTATGGCCTCTATATTTCTGCTCTCAAAGTCTTCTTCGGTGAATTTTGAGACCTTCACCCTGTCCTGTGGAGGTTGTTGGTGATGTCACTGTCTGTTGTTTTTGGGCTTTTTCTTCACAGCTCTCACAATGTTTCTGTCATCAGCTGTTTCTTTTTTAGAACATTCCAGATTGTTGTATTGAATATACCTGATGCTAGTGTGATGCCTCTGATAGATTTTCCCTCTTTTCTCAGCTTGAAAATGGCTTGTTTTCTCCCATAGACAGATTCACATGTTCCAATATTTTTAATCACCTGATCATCACTGTGACATATGATTCATAAACGTTGAGAACTAGAGGGTGTCGCCAGACCCTCATGGTGTTATAATCACTGTAACTGTGTGTGCCATCGCGGGGAAGTGAACTCCAGATGAAGTGTGTTTGAGGATGATGAGGTGCTGAAACAGCTGAAGGATTCAGACTTTCATCATGGATCAGTTAAGGACTAAAATTAACTGCAACTATAAATGGATAAAATGGATGATACACTATATGACCAAAAGTATGTGCATCCCTAACCATCACGCCCAAATGTGTTTCTTCCTCAAACTTTTTCCTCAAAGTCTGAAGCACATAGTTGTGTAGAACGTCTCTGTATGCTGTAGCATTACAGTTTCCCTTCACTGGAACAAAGAGGAATCCAAACACTGTTCCAGCACGACACAAAGTGCACAAAGTCAAGCTCCATGAAAACATGGAGTGTGAAGGTTGGAAGAAGATAGAAAAACTCGAGTGTCCTTCACAGAGCCCTGACCTCAACCCCACTAAAACCCTTTTGGATGAACTGGAACTGGAGTCTCCTCACATCATCATCAGCGCCTGACCTCAACCTCACTATCGCTCTTGTAACTGAAGGAACACAAATCCCCACAGCCTCGCTGCAAAATCTAGTGGAAAGCCTTCCCAGAAGAGTGGAGCTCATTATACAGTAAATTGGGAATAAATCTGTAATGAGATGTTTAACAAGCACATTTGGGTGTGATGAAAACTTTTGGCCATATAGGTGTATATTGTTCAAATCATTGGCAAGTTGCTGTGGAATAAAAGGAATAAAACTCAGGGATTGTGTCTTTCAGTGTTGTGTCTTTCAGTGTAGGGCCCTTCAGTGTAGTATCCTTCAGTGTAGTACCCTTCAGTGTAGGGTCTTTCAGTGCAGTGTCCTTCAATGTAGTGCCCTTCAGAGTAGTGTCTTCAGTGTAGTGTCTTTCAGTGTAGCATCTTTCAGTGTAGTGTCTTTCAGTGTAGCATCCTTCAGTGTAGTGTCTTTCAGAGAAGTGTCTTCAGTGTAGTGTCTTTCAGAGAAGTGTCTTCAGTGTAGTGCCCTTCAATGTAGTCTCTTTCAGAATAGTCTTTTTCAATGTAGTGTCTTTCAGTGTAGTGCCCGTCAGTGTTGTCTCTTTCAGTGTAGTGTCCTTCAGTGTAGTGTCCTTCAGTGTAGTGTCTTTCAGTGTAGTGTCCTTCAGTGTAGTCTCTTTCAGTGTAGTGTCCTTTAGTGTAGTGTCCTTCAGTGTAGTCTCTTTCAGTGTAGTGTCTTTCAGTGTAGTGTCCTTCAGTGTAGTCTCTTTCAGTGTAGTGTCCTTCAGTGTAGTGTCCTTCAGTGTAGTCTCTTTCAGTGTAGTGTCTTTCAGTGTAGTGTCCTTCAGTGTAGTGCCCTTCAGTGTAGTGTCCTTCAGTGTAGCGTCTTTCGGTGTAGTGCCCTTCAGTGTAGTCTCTTTCAGTGTAGTGTCTTTCAGTATAGCGTCTTTCAGTGTAGTGCCCTTCAGTGTAGTGTCCTTAAGTGTAGCATCTTTTGGTGTAGTACACTTCAGTGTAGTGTCCTTCAGTGTAGCGTCTGTTGGTACAGTACCCTTCAGTGTAGTCTCTTTCAGTGTAGTCTCTTCCAGTGTACTGTCTTTCAGTGTAGTGTCTTTCAGTGTAGTGTCCTTCAGTGTAGGGTCTTTCAGTGTAGTGCCCTTCAGTGTAGTGTAGTGTAGTGTCCTTCAGTGTAGTGTCTTTCAGTGTAGTATCCTTCAATGTAGTCTCTTTCAGTGTAGTGTCTTTCAGTGTAGTGTCCTTCAGTGTAGTGCCCTTCAGAGAAGTGTCTTCAGTGTAGTGTCTTTCAGTGTAGTGCCCTTCATTGTAGTGTCCTTCAGTGTAGTGCCCTTCAGTGTAGTCTCTTTCAGTGTAGTGTATTTCATGTAGTCTCTTTCAGTGTAGCATCTTTCAGTATAGTGCCCTTCCTTGTATTGTCCTTCAGTGTAGTGTCCTTCAAAGTAGTCTCTTTCATTGTAGTCTCTTACAGTTTAGTGTCCTTCAGTGTAGTGTCTTTCAGTGTAGTCTCTTTCAGTGTAGTGTATTTCATGTAGTCTCTTTCAGTGTAGTGTCTTTCAGTGTAGTCTCTTTCAGTGTAGTGTATTTCATGTAGTCTCTTTCAGTGTAGTGTCTTTCAGTGTAGTCTCTTTCAGTGTAGCGTCTTTTGGTATAGTGCCCTTCATTGTATTGTCCTTCAGTGTAGTGTCCTTCAGTGTAGTCTCTTTCAGTGTAGTGTCTTTCAGTCTAGTGTCCTTCAGTGTAGTGTCCTTTAGTGTAGTCTCTTTCAGTGTAGTGTCTTACAGTGTAGTGTCTTTCAGTGTAGTGTCTTTCAGTGTAGTGTATTTCATGTAGTCTCTTTCAGTTTAGTGTTTTTCAGTGTAGTCTCTTTCAGTGTAGTGTCCTTCAGTGTAGTCTCTTTCAGTGTAGTGTCCTTTAGTGTAGTGTCCTTCAGTGTAGTCTCTTTCAGTGTAGTGTCTTTCAGTGTAGTGTCCTTCAGTGTAGTGCCCTTCAGTGTAGTGTCCTTCAGTGCAGCGTCTTTCGGAGTAGTGCCCTTCAGTGTAGTCTCTTTCAGTGTAGTGTCTTTCAGTATAGCGTCTTTCAGTGTAGTGCCCTTCAGTGTAGTGTCCTTAAGTGTAGCATCTTTTGGTGTAGTACACTTCAGTATAGTGTCCTTCAGTGTAGCGTCTGTTGGTACAGTACCCTTCAGTGTAGTGCCCTTCAGTGTAGTGTCCTTAAGTGTACTGTCTTTCAGTGTAGTGTCTTTCAGTGTAGTGTCCTTCAGTGTAGGGTCTTTCAGTGTAGTGCCCTTCAGTGTAGTGTCCTTCAGTGTAGTGTCTTTCAGTGTAGTATCCTTCAATGTAGTCTCTTTCAGTGTAGTGTCTTTCAGTGTAGTGTCCTTCAGTGTAGTGCCCTTCAGAGAAGTGTCTTCTGTGTAGTGCCCTTCAGTGTAGTGTCCTTCAGTGCAGTGCCCTTCAGTGTAGTCTCTTTCAGTGTAGCGTCTTTCAGTGTAGTCTCTTTCAGTGTAGCATCTTTCAGTATAGTGCCCTTCCTTGTATTGTCCTTCAGTGTAGTGTCCTTCAAAGTAGTCTCTTTCATTGTAGTCTCTTTCAGTGTAGTGTCTTACAGTTTAGTGTCCTTCAGTGTAGTGTCTTTCAGTGTAGTCTCTTTCAGTGTAGTGTATTTCATGTAGTCTCTTTCAGTGTAGTGTCTTTCAGTGTAGTGTCTTTCAGTGTAGTGTATTTCATGTAGTCTCTTTCAGTGTAGTGTCTTTCAGTGTAGTCTCTTTCAGTGTAGCGTCTTTTGGTATAGTGCCCTTCATTGTATTGTCCTTCAGTGTAGTCTCTTTCAGTGTAGTGTATTTCATGTAGTCTCTTTCAGTGTAGTGTCTTTCAGTGTAGTCTCTTTCAGTGTAGTGTATTTCATGTAGTCTCTTTCAGTGTAGTGTCTTTCAGTGTAGTCTCTTTCAGTGTAGCGTCTTTTGGTATAGTGCCCTTCATTGTATTGTCCTTCAGTGTAGTGTCCTTCAGTGTAGTCTCTTTCAGTGTAGTGTCCTTCAGTGTAGTGTCCTTTAGTGTAGTCTCTTTCAGTGTAGTGTCCTTCAGTGTAGTGTCCTTTAGTGTAGTCTCTTTCAGTGTAGTGTCTTACAGTGTAGTGTCTTTCAGTGTAGTGTCTTTCAGTGTAGTGTATTTCATGTAGTCTCTTTCAGTGTAGTGTCTTTCAGTGTAGTCTCTTTCAGTGTAGTGTCTTTCGGTATAGTGCCCTTCATTGTATTGTCCTTCAGTGTAGTGTCCTTCAGTGTAGTCTCTTTCAGTGTAGTGTCCTTCAGTGTAGTCTCTTTCAGTGTAGTGTCCTTCAGTGTAGTGTCTTTCAGTTTAGTGTCTTTCAGTGTAGTGCCCTTCAGTGTAGTGTCCTTCAGTGTAGTGTCCTTTAGTGTAGTGTCTTTCAGTGTAGTGTCCTTCAGTGTAGTGTCCTTTAGTGTAGTGTCTTTCAGTGTAGTGTCCTTCAGTGTAGTGTCCCCAGCATGACCTGTTGTGTGAGAGCTAAAGTGCGATGTGAAGTTGTGACATGTCGAACAAAGAACACGATGAGACACGAAAAGAAATGAAAGAATGAATGAAAGAGGGATTGTGTGTGAGAACAGCCTGCTGTAAAATTCCACACTCAAACACACACACAAACTCCAACACACACACACAGACTCAAACACACAATAAATATATAAAAATCATACAGTAAAGTTTATTATGTGTTTACTGTAAGCAGATATTTAAATGTATACAATATAAACATATCACAGTCGTCTTTATTCATATATCACATTTAAAAGTGGAGTGTCAGCCAAAGTGCCGTACTTCATCTCAGCTAATTCCAAACAATGAAATAAAAGATGAATAAAACGAGATACCAACTGAGAATAAAAGAATTAGAAATAATAAATAAACAGTAAATCACAGGAGAAATAAAAACATTAAAAGACAAAACCACAGATAAAATTTGACTGGCAGCCAGTGAAGAGAGGACAAGGCAGGAGAGAGGCGTCTTTTTGGTGCTCTTTTTCACACCGTTACCTTTCTGTGTAAACGATAGAGACTGTTAAGTGTGTGAACATCTCAGATCAGCAGTTTTTGAAATACTTGAACATCACTTGAAGCTCCAGGACTGTGTACAGTATATATAAAGATGGTATGTAGAATAAAATATTGTATAAATCATACAAATGATCTAAATGATATCTACAGCAGTTTTATACGTAAGCTTTAACTCTGTGACTCATCTCTGATCTCTTCTAGTCATTATTTATCATGTTCAACAGTGGGCGTGTCAGCTGCACCTGTGTGTGTGTGTGTGTGTGTGTGTGTGTGTGTGTGTGTATGTTTGTTTGTTTGTGTGCTTGTTCATGCATGTATTTGCCTTTAGGACTGGGAGGAACTCTATTACGTATATGAAAAAATAAAACAACACAGACTACATTAGAGAAATAAACATTTATTACAATGGTTTTGTGTGTGTGTGTGTGTGTGTGTGTGTGTGTGTGTGTGTGTGCATTTGCCTTGAGGAGTAGGTGTTGGCCAAATCCTCTACATTATGTAACATAGTATTGTGTAATCTTTCCTTCCCTCCTCCTGTTCCCTTTGCTCCCTCCCTCATTCCATCCTGAATAAAAAGGTATCTGTTGTGCATCTCCTCACTCGCTCATCACTTGTTCTCTCTCAAGTTTGATGCAGAGTTAGACTCCATTGCTCCATCACCATGACATCTGTTGTTCAGTCTCGTACCAGCTTCAGCTCAGGTGGATCTGGTGGTTCCATGCGCTCCATGGGCGGTGGCCGTGTGGGTGGTGGGAGAGCCCAGAGCCTTTACGGAGGCAGTAGTTATGGTGTGCGAGTCTCCAGTGGCCCGGCACTTCTCGGCTCTGCAGGTGGAGGTGGCTATGGAGTAAGTGGTGGCTATGGCGCAGGTGGTGGTTATGGCGCAGGTGGTGGCTATAGCGCAGGTGGTGGTTTTGGTGGAGGCTTTGGAGGGGCCGGTGGCGGTTTCAGCAAAGGTGATGACGTCGATGTATCAGAAAGTGAGAAGCTGACAATGCAGAACCTGAATGAGCGTCTGGCTTCTTACCTGGAGAAGGTGCACACACTGGAGAAGGCCAACACTGATCTGGAGCTCAAGATCCGACAGTTTCTTGAGAGCAAGACTTCACCAACGGCCAGAGACTACTCTGCCTACTTTACCACCATCAGTGAACTGCAGGACAAGGTAGGTCTCTACATCACTCACTATATACTTACTCACTATGGTAGGGCCTTCACTCAAGGCCTTCACTCGCTGACTTCCTTCTTTGTATAGTCCCTCCAGGATTTAGCGATTTTGAGACTGCAGAAATTAATGCAAAATCAAACAAATTCTGTAATATTTACATGAGCTTGCAATTTTTCATAATCATCACAACATGCAATCAGTCAAAGCACTCTGATATTTACGAGTGTCGAATAAGAGTACATTTCAAAGGTCTCAATTACCAGCAAATATCACTTTGAAAGTCTGTGTAAAACAATTTTGTGCAATTTAAATTTCACCAATTCAAGTAGATTTCTGCAAAATGCACAAAAGACTACGCGAAAAAATGCAGCAAATTCAAGCATTTTTGCCCGCTACAATAAAAACAAACAAACTGTGAAATCCTTTAGGGACTGTTTGTTTAGCTAAGATAGAGGTTAGGGCTCTATTCAGGTTAGGGCCCTCAGTTCCTCACTAACTTCATCTCACCAAGGTAGGACTCTCAGTTATTCAGTATCCCCATTTTACTCTGGCAGAACCCTCAGTTCTTCACTAAGACATTCTCACCAACTTAGGACCCTCAGTTACTCCCTACCCATCTCTCCAGGATGAGACCCTTAGATATTCACTATCCTGATCTTACCTTGGTCAATCTTCATTATATCCTTCGTTACAATGGTATGGCCTTCTCTTACTTACCATCTACTTCCTCACTGAAGTAAGGCCCAGAACTCCCTCACTATCCCCATTGACTATCTGTTTGGTTATGTGGTTAGTGTAACTGCAGGGTTAGGACATCACTTTCTCATAAAAGTAGGACCCTCTCCCCATCTATATCGCCTTTATACATAATACAGGAGCATGCTTATTCCTCACAACGTTAGGACTCCCAGTCCCTCACTATCCCCTTGCTCACTGAGATATTGGTTAGTTAAGGGGTCAGGGTGAAAGGGGTGGGGTTTCAAGTGTGGTGTTCACCATTGCATAAGCAATAAATTATTACCCCTTATTCTGGCTCAGATAAATAAAGGAGTTTAATAAAAGCTGGAAAACACTTTCACTGTTTTTGAATCAGTGAATGGAACACCCTCAGGCACACACACACACACACACACACACACACGCCATTCAAAATACACGGCACAACACTCGAGTTACTGCGACATTGTGACTCATCACCCTGTGGCCATGTTTGAAATTACACCGGAGATCCAGACTTCCTCTTCTCTTTTATTAATCCATTTATCGACTGTGATGTGTTCATTTATATCCTGTAGATCCAGAATGCCACACGCATCAGTGGAGGCATTTACCTCAACATCGACAACTCCAAGCTTGCTGCTGATGACTTCAGAGTCAAGCATGTTCTCTTTTATAAAATAACACAAAATAATGAAACAATTAAACAATTAATCCATACTTCAGTGCAATGAGTGTGATTATGTGTACTTACAGAAGAAATGTTAATCACACTAATTATCTAAGCTTTTTAGCAATTAATAATTCCATAGTTCAGTATGTTGACCTCAGTTTTGCTCATTTGGTTTGGGTTTAATTGTGGAATATATGAAAATGTTTTGGATTGTTTCAGGTATGAGAACGAGCTGGCCATGAGGCAGTCGGTGGACGCTGACATCGCTGGGCTGAGGAGAGTCCTGGATGAGCTGACTTTGGCCAGATCCGATCTGGAGATGCAGATTGAGGGGCTAAAGGAGGAGCTGATCTTCCTCAAGAAGAACCATGAGGAGGTATGTGATGGAGTGACACAGTTATCTACACATCACTCCACAACTAGCACAAAATTTCTGGTGGCTGTACCTATCTCACCATGTTCGCCCAATAATTTTGATCTCCTCAGCCAGGAAGTGACTTCACATCGCTTACAAAAGTCATTTGATTGAAAGCTGACAGTGAAGTGAAAATAAACACTGAAATATAGTTTTGTTACAGTCTAGTATAGTCTAATACCAGCCTACTATGTTCCAGCTTGATTAATTTGCAGGTGGAACAATTTGATGTTTTTTTAGTCAAATAAATAAATAAATAAATAAATAAATAAATAAATAAATAAATAAAATAAATGCAACTTATGTAAATAACAATGATAGACATGGTGATAAATTATATCACA
The DNA here is from genome assembly GCA_012411365.1 of Ameiurus melas. Taxonomy (NCBI): domain Eukaryota; kingdom Metazoa; phylum Chordata; class Actinopteri; order Siluriformes; family Ictaluridae; genus Ameiurus; species Ameiurus melas. Next base: position 539,281 of record CM022774.1, read on the forward strand.
TTATAAGTAATAACATATATAGTACAGTATTAGTGCATATTTCAGGCATTGCTGGTACACCCTCGTACCTCACCACCACCCTTGTTTTCTCTGCAGGACCTCCTCGCTGCACGCTCTCAGATGAGTGGTCAAGTCAATGTAGAGGTCGACGCCAAACCGCAGGAAGACCTCAGCAAAGTCATGGCTGAGATCCGCGAGCAGTATGAAGCCGCCGCCAATAAAAACAACCGAGAACTCGAAGCTTGGTTCCAGACCAAGGTAAAAAATTCATACTTTCCTTGTACAAGCATTTGCACTATGCTACAACTTCAGACAACTCCTGTTAAACACTGGAATGAATGTTTTTCCCCCAGAGCGAGGAACTGAACAAAGAAGTCGTCACTAGCACAGAAACACTCCATTCCAGCAAATCGGAAACCAGAGATTTGAAGCGCATGCTGCAGGCGCTGGAGATCGAGCTGCAGTCACAACTCAGCATGGTGAAGAATAACATTTCTACATTTATATTCTAGACAATCAGCTATCATCACTACTGTAGTAATGCTAAAAATAGATGGTATTATTACAAAACTAGCTAGCAAATTCAGTCCTCATGAAGCATTCTAAGCGTTCTAATAAAACCAGCTCACATCATACTGCAAAATAGCTTACATCATTTGCAATGTTCAACAATGATAGCTAGCATAAGTAGTATAGTAAAGTTTACCAATATAGAAGCAATTCTAAATAAAGTATTGGCTAGTATAGGTCATACTGCAAATTAGCTAGCATTACTAACAATGCTAAACAAAAATAGTCCACATTACAGCTGTAGCAATACTTAAAATTATACACTTGCTGGACATGAACATTTACACACAGGTAATGTTGCTATCATGGAAAACTGGCTAGTAATACTTACAATGTTAAACTAACATAGTTCGCATTATAATGATATAATTGAGGGCGAACGGTGGTTAACTTAGTGGTTAGCATGTTTGCCTCACACCTCCAGGGTCCGGGGTTCGATTCCTGCCAGGGCCATGTGTGTGCGGAGTTTGCATGTTCTCATCATGCTCCAAAGATGGTTGTATGTGATTGTACCCCGCCTTGTGCCCGATGCTCCCTGGGATAGGTTCCCCCGTGACCCTGAAGAAGGAGTAAGAGGTAGAATATGGATGGGTGGGTCCATTGTAGCAAAGTTAACCACTACTGAACTAATTCTAATATAACTAACTAATATCGGTCATATTGCAAAATAGCTAATAGTGCTAGCAATGTCAAACAAACTAACTAGTATTACTATTAAAGAAATGCTAATTAGGATTATAATTGATTATTACCAGCTTTGAGTGCTCATTTATTAAATTTAACATTCTTCTTTGCAGAAAGCGTCGCTGGAAAGCACTCTAGCAGACACAAAGGCACGTTATTCAGCCAAACTAGGAGGCTACCAGCAGCAGGTGACGAGTATGGAGGAGCAGCTGGTGCAGCTTCGTGCTGATCTGGAGCGTCAGTCTCAGGAGTATCAGATGCTGCTGGACATCAAGACCAGACTGGAGATGGAGATCGCCGAGTACAGGAGACTGCTGGATGGAGAAGGTTCAAGGTGAGATATTAAAAACACTGTTTACCCAGAATGCACTGCAGTGGCCTGACACACTTTCCATTTGTACAAGACACACTGTTAGGTAGTTACTTTGTAAACTGGCTAGCTAGCTAACTAGACCAAAATGTGCAGTAAAAGTAAAAAAAATATGTATTTTTTGTGCGTGTGTGTGTGTGTGTGTGTGAGTAGCAGTTCCAGCTCTAGCTCCAGCTCCACCACCAAGCGCGTGGTAGTGACAGTGATGGAGGAGATGGTGAACGGCAAAGTCGTCAGCTCCACTTCCAAATCCATCACAGAGAAACACTGAGGAAACATCTCGAATGAGAAGAACATGAATGTCCTCCATGAAACCTGAATTATGACAATGCTAAAGCATCAATAAAAGTGTTCAAACTTAAACATGTGTATCTGTATCACGTGGTTTATTCATCCTTGGTTGGTTGCAGTTGCTATAAAGTTATAAAGCCGAATTGCATGAAGTTAGATAAGGACTGACTTGAAGGCTATAGTTAGAGGGGTTAAAAATAAATCATTCAAAGTGTTAAAGTAAATGGGAGAATAGAGTGATAGAAAGAAGAATTAAGAAGTAAATAGAAAGTAATAATGAGATGGGAATGTTATAAAATACATACATAAAAAATTTAAATTATGATGCATGAAATTAATTATAAGTTTAAAACATAGATCATTCATTGAGCTAGCCCATTCTGGTTGTCTTTTGTGAGGAGACAGGAAAAAACCTGGAGGGCAAGAGAGCGCAGAGAGCTATGAGCCATCACGACTGATTTCAGGGCTTTAGGTTGGACAAAAACATATTTAAAGACAATGTGTTTAGAAAAACGAACCAAAATCACACCTGAATACTGCGGCAGATTCATTTCTTCATACAGGAAGCATCTTGAAGCTGTCATTACAAACAATGTCTTCTTATTAACTGATGAAATTCTAAACCATCTCTGTGATTGGGGTTACTCTGCTGATCATATCATTAGTTACTCATGTAATGAGTGGTATAAATGGTGGAGTGTACTGATGTAAAAGAAGCTTGGTGAAGAAATTCCTTGTCCTCATCAGTTAAATCTCATTGGGTGGTGTAGGCAAAGCTAACTCCCATGTACTAAATATATATTTTTTAATTTCTAGCACCCTTTATTTATAAGTTTTAGCATTACTACAACAGCAGAAGACCTCATCACATTCCACTCCTGTCTGGTAAGAGCAGCAATCTGAGGCTACAGTCTGAGAACACGGACACACCACACTGGAGAGATTAGATAAAGACCAGGTGATGTGTTTTTACAATCTTCATCTGTCCAGTTTTATTCAGTCTGTGTCCACGGTCACGGTCACTGATTCCTGTTCTATATAACTGCAGCTGACGAATGCAATTTTATTGTAAAATTGAAATGACCAGCGGACCTGCACTGTGATATGTGAAAAGATGTGGGATGGGTTCCAGTGGAGGAATGATTAATAAGTAAAAATTAATGAGAAGGAATGACTAAATAAACATGAGATCCTGCAAAAATAAGAAATAATTCAATTCAGTATAGTGTTTTTAACAATGGAAATTATCACAAAGCAGCTTTACAGAAGTATATAAATATTAGATCTAAATTTTAAATTGAAGCATTTATCCCTAATGAGCAGCCAGAGGCGACAGTGGCAAGGAAAAACTTCCTGAGATGATATGAGGAAGAACCCTTGAGAGTGTTGTGGTTAAAAATATACATAAAACAAACACGAGGGAGACCGAGTATGAGAAGTATGAGTAATAGGTAATTTTATTGAAAATCAGCAGTGAGATGCGCGATTTGTTGGCGGGTTCTCGAATCCAAATCCAGCCCTTCCAATAAATGGGCACCTAGACCCATAGAGGAGGTATTAGATGGATATTGAACAGGATTCACATTTTGGGATTGACACACTATGGTTTAATAGTCACAGAGAAGGAGAGTTAGGGAGGCGCACACACATAGATAACACACACAAACACACACACTTGCGCATTCAGGGTCAGGCATGCAGACATCGCACACACACTCACTGCACCTGTGAGACCAAGGTCGTTGCTCCAAATTGTTTTCTTTTCTCTATCTCTTATTTTCAGTCCTAATGGTAAATTTTTTAGAAGGTTTTTTTTCCTTATGGTAATCTTGATAAGCCTTTTTTGTAACCTCATGGTTATCGTGAGAGGCTTGTTTTTTACCTAATGGTAACTGTTTGAGCAGCTGTTTTTGTACCTAATGGGAACTGTCTGAGCAGCTATGTTTTAGCCTAATGGTAACTGTTTGAGAGGGGTTTTTTTTTTTACATAATTGTAAATGTTTGAGAGGCCTTCTGAAATTTATTGGTTATTTTCTCTGTACATAAGCTATAAATACTGGAGCTTAAGCTGCAGATGTCAGATCACTTCTGGGAATTCTCATTGGTGTGGATCTCGTGTGGTGGACCGAAATAAAAACTGGACTCTTGCTTTTCCTCACTCACGGCTGGTCGTCTTTTTTTCTATCTCCAATTGGGTTTACGGATGTGAGTATGTAACCCCTTCTTTAACTGTGTACTACTTGGTAAATAAAAAATGCAACTGTGTAATCATGAAATTCACCACAGTCTCAACATGAAGTCTATTCCACGGAAGTCATGAACTGTCCACCGATGGAGACCTGAGAGCAAAGTCTGTTTGTGTAATTGTTTGTGGCAGTCACAGTTTCAAAAACGTCACTGCAACCACAGTCACAAGACACAGCACCAAAACTACCCGCATCAAGTGCAGTCCAATGCCATCTTCACGGCTTCCAAGCGTGTCCACATCGGGCCATCCTCAGCAACAGTGAGTGGCCTCCAAGTGACGAGAACTCCAGAAGCAAGGCTCCAGGACAGACCAGGTCGGTCAGAGCAGAATGGGTCAGGGCCAGTGCTACCTCAGGAGCAACATATGTAGAGCTTGTGATTGTGATGATTATTCTTTGGTATCATCATCTTCGCAGGTTTTGTTGTTATCTGGAATCTTCATAGAGGCTGGTTCTGAGCTGAAGCCCCACATTCACTGACTACCTCGAGATGAGCATCCAGAGTTAGGAATAGGAAACAAACGGAGAAGGATTATGAAGGGCCGATTTTTGCATATTACCCAAAGGCAATTAAAATTCAACCTTGAAGCAAATACTCACATCCGTAAACCCAATTGGAGATAGAAAAAAAGACGACCAGCCATGAGTGAGGAAAAGCAAGGGTCCAGTTTTTATTTCGGTCCACCACACGAGATCCACACCAATGAGAATTCCCAGAAGTGATCTGATAACTGGAGCTTAAGCTCCAGTATTTATAGCTTATGTACAGCTTAGGTATTCACCGCCACCACAGCTGTTTTGAAAGTCTTAAAACAATGTCAAGGTACCTTCTGCACTTCCCTGTTTTTCGATTTATTAAAGGCTTTCGACACAGTGGATCCTGAAATATTGCTACATGGAGTAAATAATGCTGCTCTATCAACTCATTTAAAATTATTAAAGTAATCTCAACTTTTCTAATCAAAGGAATAACATCTCTCATAAAGGGGTCTTCCACTCTCATGTTTAGGTAATCTATAAACAGTTCTAGTCTGTTGTCTTTAAAAAATTACAAACCCAATTGGCAAAGATACATTCTTCTCCCTTCCTGAATTTTCACCAGAATGATATTGAGAAAGGAAAACAAAACTCCTTTAATCTAGGACTATTTGTGATGTACACTAACCTAACATTCATATCCCATCTGTACTAACAAGTGATAATCCCCATACAGAACTAATAAACAGAGTAAACGAGGTTGAGATCTAGACATGTATTTACAGTGCACTAGTCTCTCTTATCTCGCTAATTTTTATAATTTTTTTTTCTCTGTACAACAATAGTGTTTAGTCTAAATGATAGACAAGCATACCCCCTCTATCCCTTATTAACTTATAACTGCACCACACTCAAAATATCACTCAGACCCTTCATACATGACATTTAAATTTTGTTCACTTTATTTAAATATATCTAATTAGGAATAATGCGACTATGTATTTAACTTAGTCTTAAATAAAATGTATCCTCTATGAGCTTTCTTTCAATTTAACACCAATTTGTTTCCTTGGCTGAGTGCCCATTTGTGAACGGCATAAGATTCCCTCTATTAAGGTGTCCATTTCATTTAAACTGTATTTGACCATATTAAGGTAGTGTTAAATCTACTCATGTCACAAACTACATTTCCCATCCTGCACTGCGGTCCACAAACATGGCTGCCATGGACTACAATTCCCAGATCACACTCACCAGCCTCCATTTCACAGCTCAGTCACAGCTACAGTATAAAGATTTATCAATTCACCTCACAGATCGTGCAGTGTATGCTCCATTCCTCGTATTAGTGACCACTGCTCTGTATTATTTAAATATTGCAACTCATATACTTTATATGACATATTCATACCACACCGTATTATATATATTTGTATATTTACACAACTACTTTATTCTACTCACCAATCTACGGTTCAGAAAAGAAACAAATCACTTCAAACTGCAGTGTTGAAAAAAAAAAGAGACAGTAATTAAACTAATTCACAAACTCACATCAGCACAACATGTCAGTGAAAGGAACCATTATGCAACTCTGCCTAATCCAGATACTCGTACTCCCTACAAAACCCAAATTCCATATTAAGTAATCACCACCTTATTCTAATGTTACGGACTCAGATATCATATCTGTAACAGGTGTACAACACCTTACAGAGAGTTTAAAATGTGCAGACTACTACTGCCATCTGATCTTACTAATTTATTCATACCTGGACATAACCAGCATTTAAATAAAAAAATATGCAGAAATTATTCATCATTACGCAACATGAATACCACACGCCAAGAGAACTCACACGTACATTGCTTAACAATGTATAGACACGTACCCGTATAGGAGTCTCAGATACACACATTAGTTATGGTTATTCCAGCTCTTGTTAGTGAGTCAGTTCATTTGACTTACTTACATTTAATACGGCTGTGATGGTGCGGAGCTCTCCGAAACCAAATGTTTAGTCTTAACTTTATCTTACCGGGGGAATGTGACTTAGCCTGATAATGAACACACTGAATTTAAAACACTTTCATTCAGTTTCCAAACAGAGAATCACATGGAATTCAAAATAAAATGAAAGGAAGGATTTGGATCTCCGGCGCGCATGCTTCTGACCAGCTATGTACATAATCTAAATATGGAACTGTATACAGTCAGGGGTATGATTATGGTATGATTAGTTCATTATACAATTAAGATAGGTATGATTAGTCCTTCCAAACATCGGGTCTTAGGAAAAGAAGAAGTGTGCTATTAGCCCTGCTACAAAGATTACCACCCTACCCCCATAACTTGGAACATAACACGCAGAGTAACACCATAATACTAGACAAACAATGACCACGCAACACTCTCTTAATTTACAGACAGTTTTGCAAAACACCAATCATTTATGAGTTATGACAACTTTAAATTAATTTCAACCAACGAACTACACTGAGTTGGAGAAATCACCTTTTCCTCTACAATAAGAAAAAAGCTCATTTAATGTTAAAGTTTTTTAACGTGATTACTCATCAGGTTGTTCCAAAAAGTTTTTCCACATTATTTAAAAGGAATTTTCGTGTTATGTACCTAATTACCATAATTATGAACAAAATTTTTCTTAAAATTTTAACTTCAAGTTGTTTAACAAAAGTTACTAAAATACTACAAATAGTATACCTAACATCTCTGCAGGATTTATAGACAAGGCACTGAATAAAAAGAACAATATAGACAAAAAGAAAACATTCTGTGTCAACTACTTTTTATCTCCCATCTAGTAATTCTTATTTATACAACAAACGATTTGGTAGATATCTAACAAAAATTTAAATATTCATATACCAACGTAATTATAATACTCACAGTCTCACAGACTCCGACTCACAGAAAGTTTATGCCAGATTCAAAAGAAATCTTCCATGACAGAAACAAAGATATCTCACAATGCTCTGCGTTACCCATTTCAATCTGAAGAGCGCACACACATAACTCAGAATTTATACAGAGGAGATAAGCTCCCATACACACACACACACACACACACGGGAGGCCTTCGTCTCTAAAACAAAGTGTTTTGTTTCCACACACACACACAACCTCATATACGCAGGTTATATTCACACTATTCACACAGTATTACACATATCTATATTACACACAATTGAGGTTTCAGAGTATAAAGAATCTTCACACCAGCTCTGTATGTATGAGGCTTACAGTCATATACGTTAAATGCAACATTCAAGCGAAACTAATGTTCAAAGCTTATCAAACACACATATCTACTTATGTATGGAGCTCATGTTCAGAGCAGTAATGAATTCCTGTCTTCAAAAATAAGATTCAGAGCTCATCACACATGCATCCAATATATTTATAAACATACACATTTGTTACACATTACACATTACACACCTGGCACGCTTCTCGTGACTGGATCTTTCCCTGAGTTGCGTGACCTGGGCCCAGAATTTACACCCCTCTCTATCCAGACCTGGATTTTACTACACTACATCCAGTGGTATTAGGGGTCCCCTCTCTATCGCAGCCCTGGAATCATTACTCTACCACATCATCCAGTGGTAATAGAGGTATGAGGCCTCATTCACCTGCTTTCTATCACAGCCCTGGAATCTTTCACCAGCGGTATTGCAGGACTTTTTTCCACCTGCTTCCTATCCGGCCCTGAATTTAAACTACTTTCCGCCGTATCGCAGGACGTTTGCACACACAACACATATACAATTTCATTAAAACAACCTTATATAATCAGTTTACACTTCTCTTACCGTTTCTCACTCACTCAAGGTTCTTTTGGAGACCAATTTAGCCCGTCTTCCCACCCCCCCACTCGTGGCAACAGATCACTAAGACAGAACTTTGAAATAACAGGCGTCTGCAATACCTTTCTCCTACATGGCCTATCTGTTGATTAGAGAGTGAAGTCCCACGGGAGAGATTACGGACATAGTATAGATCTTAGCCCACTCCTGGCTGGCTCGCCAAATGAAGGGATGATTTTTGCATATTACCGAAAGACAATTAAAATTCAACCTAGAAGCAAATACTCACATCCGTAAACCCATTTGGAGATAGAAAAAGACGTCCAGCCGTGAGTGAGGAAAAGCAAGGGTTCAGTTTTTATTTCGGTCCACCACACGAGATCCACACCAATGAGAATTCCCAGAAGTGATCTGATAACTGGAGCTTAAGCGCTAGTATTTATAGCTTTTTTTATAGTATTTATAGTATTTATAGCTTTTATTTATAGGTCTCTCAAACAGTTAACATTAGGTAAAAAAAAAAACAAGCCTCTCACGATAACCATGAGGTTACAAAAAAGGCTTATCAAGATTACCATGAGGAAAAAAAAACTTTCTCAAAAAATTTACCATTAGGACTGAAAATAAGAGATAGAGAAAAGAAAACAATTTGGAGCAACGACCTTGGTCTCACAAGTGCAGTGTGACGCAGCTATTCATATAAATAGCTCCTCACGGTTCTCTCGCAAACATTCAAGGCCCATGTCTACAGCATGCCCGACCCATCCCCGTGAGACAAGAATCTTTTATCCTCCACATTACGAGTAAGTTTTTTTTTTTACCTTTTTTCTGTATCTTCTGGTTTATAATTTACTTTCATATCTGTTTTATATTTCTATTTTATATATTTTTATACTACTTGCAAGTGGTTTACTGTACCCATAACGTCATAATATTATTAAGTTATCCTAATAATATCTTAATACTTTTTTAATTTTATTTTTATAAAGTTTTAATGTTATGTGTGTGCGTTCGGGCCTTCAGGAGGGTGTGTTAGAGAGAGAGGGAGAGACAGCATAGGATGAATTTGTGTATCCTCTATCCTAGCTCCTCTGGAAGCTTCCTCACTCGTCGTTTCCTGCCCTCGCAGTGCAATTAGCATTCATTAAATTCTAGGGGTTTCAGTACTGCAATGTTAAATGGACGTTTATGGAGGTGTGGCAAAGATGCCCCTTTACAAAAAAAAAACATGCGTTTGTGTTTTATAATGGGGCAACAGCAGAGGAAACGATACTGAGGTTAAAAAATCTTGCATGATAGGACACATAATAGAATTGATGTAAAGTCCTGACTTTGAGCTTATTTACGTGAAACAAGCATTTCATGAGAATAGTATGAACATGAAACCCCTGTGATCAGGAACAGATATCTGAAGTTATAGCAGTCTGAATGTAAAACCTCTGTGATCACGGACAGATGTGCAGCAAATGACTTTTCTTCCCAAACTGCGCATGATCTTTGACCTTTGCAGATTCTCAAAACAGGCCACGCCTACCCTACGCAATATCTTTTACGCTGTCCTGAAATCCCTGAAAAAAAAATGCCTGCCTGGGGCATTTATAGAATTGATATGTCCTTCAAGATGCTTGACGTTGTAAGGTCCACGTCCAATGGCGTGACAGAAGGATTCTGTCTTTTCAAAGCAATGTGAATACATTTGGATTATTAAATTTGTTATTTTAATTCTAATTATTCTAATTCTGTTATTCTAATAATGTTTGATTCTTTCTTAAATTAAATCCAATTGTAAAAAAAACCTCAATGTTTTATTTATTTGTTTTATGTAGATCACGAGTATGTAAATACTTTTAATCTTTTACATTTGATTGATCTAGTTAAGTCCTTACTTGTGCTCGTTCATTCGGATTCCTGTCACTTAGAGATTCTTGCACCGCTGTGCGCGGATCTCACGATCACAAAACTAGTCAGTCTTGGCCATTAGACAGAGGTAAATTAATTTCTAATACTATTTAGATGGCTGTTCATGCTTGCCCTTTTATCTAAAACTATCGATAGTAGATAGTAACACTTAATTATATTAACATGATTTATAAAATATGTTTATTATAAACACATACAATTAAGAGATTTAAGGATCAGCAGCAAGAGTGACTGAATGCGAATTATTTATTTATTTATTTTATTTTTTTTATGGTTAGTAACTGGACTTTAATACATAGGTATGGATAAATATTATAATGGGGGACTGGCCCAGGTGCAGGAAATAAGTAAACGGAATATATTTTGTTTGTTTGTTTAAAACCAAGGAACTAGAGAAAGCCAGAGAAACTCAAAGAGACAAGTTCCAAGAGGTTTGTTTAATACACCAAGAAACCGTGTCAACTTACCAGCTTAGTATGTCTTGACAAAGAGAACTCAAGACTAAGCAATTGAGCAACCCGTAACCAGCCTTAAATAGGCCAGTCACAGGTGGAACCAGTTGCCACTAATTACCGAGTGGCAGCTCTCTGCCAGGTCGCCATGGGGAAAGTATCTGGTATTTTGCAAGTCACTATGGGGGTAAGAATCTGATATTTAACAGGTCGGTATGGGGTAAGTATCTAATATATTTAACAGGTCAGTGTGGGGGTTAGTATCTGATATTTAACAGGTCAGTATGGGGGTTAATATTTGATATTTAACATGTTAGTATGGGGGTAAGTATCTGATATTTAACAGGTCGGTGTGGGGGTAAGGATCTGATATTTTCCAGGTCAGTATGGTTGTAAATATCTGATATTTAACAGGTCGGCATGGGGGAATGTATCTGACTTTTATGGGGTAAGTGTCTGGTATTTAAGAAGTAGGTATGGGTTTAACCTCCTTGTTCCAAACCTGCAATTTTTTAGCTTGATCGCAACACTTTTGTCTGTTTCTACACTAATCTGGCTTTGTACTGGTTGGTCAATTGCTGGAAATGGTGCTTTCCAAGACTGCACAAGACTGTTTCTCAGAATATTTTCAAATTTCTGTGATAAATATCTTTTATGATTTCATTTTTATTGAACATTTCTGCTAAACATTTCTACAGAACATTTCTACAATTTTTGCTAAACCAGTTCTGCTAAACATTTCTGCATAATGTTTCTTTTTTATTAAACATTTCTGATGAACATTTCTGTTGAACTCCTAAGCCTATCTAAATCGCCTTTTCTGTTCTGTCCTCCCCACCATTTCCCAAAAATACAAAATGAGCAACATCAGTAAATATTCACAGATTTTTTTCTTTTTATACAAAGGAAAACAAAATTGAACCCACAACCCACCCCTCCGGCTCATCATGGCTACCCATTAACTGTCACTGGTTATAGAGATATTATAAAATTCAACATCAGGCGCCAACCTTTAAGTGGGTAGTGTCTGTAACTCCATAAAGTAGGCAATAAAGGGATGCCATTTATGAAAAAACTTATCTGTACATCCATTCGTCGATATCTTATTTTCTCGAGTTTCAGAAAAAACATCACGTCCTTTATCCACTGAGAGATAGATGGGTATTTAGCAGACTTCCAGTGTAACAGTAGGAAACGTCTTGCTATAAGGGATGTGAAAGCAATAACATCCTTTTGTATCGAGCTCAAAGGAATTGAAGCTTGAGGAATCCCAAATATCGCTGGACAAATATGGACAAGGCTTTAAATCTACCCTGAGAATTGTGGACATGATGGTAAAAAAGCCAGACCAAAAACCATGAAGTTCAGGGCAGAAGAAAAACATATGGCCAAGATGACAGGGAGAGCCATGGCATTTATCACACTTGTCCTCTACATCCGGATACATCACAGACAATCTCGACTTGGACAAATGGACTCTATTTAAAACTTTGAACTGTATAAGTCCAAGACGAGCACAAGAAGTGGTAGTCTGTACCCTCCCTATAGCATGTTCCCAACACTCTTCACTTATCTGTACTCCTAATTCCGTTTCCCACGCATTCCTAATTTTATTAATCAACCCACTACCTTGCGTCAAAATAAAATCATAAATCTTAGAAATCATTCCTCTCTTATGCGGGTTATTTGAAAACAGGTCTTCCCAAGCCTGTTCAGGAGGAGCAGAAGGGAAACCAGGAAAACATCTAGAAACGAAATTCCGTATTTGAAAGTACCGAAAGAAATCTGTCAAGGGGAGATCGTAAGTGGATGCCAAATTGGCAAAGCTATCAAACACACCATCAGAATACAAATTTCTAACTTGTTTAATACCCTTGTCATACCACACTGAAAATGAGGAGTCCATACCCGATGGGAGAAATAGATGGTTGTTCACTAAAGGACACAAAGAGGATGCACCTACAAATTTAAAATGTCGTCTAAATTCATAAAAAGTCCTAAGTGTGCTGAGGACAACGGGGTTATCAGTATAAAGGGAAAGTTTTGTAGGTAAAGAGGTGTAGAGTAGAGCAGGTAAAGAGGATTCCCTACAAGAAGATAATTCCAATTCAGACCAAGAAGAACCAGGAGATTGAACCCAGTAACAAAGTTTATGGATGTGTGCAGCCCAGTAATAGAATTGAAAATTGGGTAATGCAAGTCCTCCCATAAGTTTACATTTCTGCAATAAAGATTTACTAACCCTTGGTGGCTTCCCTCCCCACATAAATGTACTAATTATCTTATCCAATGAATCAAAGAATGATTTTGGGAGAGAAAGAGGCACTTGTTGGAACAAGAAAAGAAACTTCGGTAAAATATTCATTTTGACGGAGTTGATCTTGCCAATTAGGGAAAGGGGTAAGTTACCCCAACTCTGAATGTTAGATTTAACCTTTGAGATAAGGGGAGTAAAGTAACACACCCAAAGTCTCCATAAAATAAGGGAGACAGCAGTGTTTCCCACCTAGGGTTGTCCACAAAGTGGAAAAAGAGTAAGCTAAACCTAAACGAAAAAGGAATAAATTCCATCAAGAGAAAAGTCCCCTACTGACTTCAAATCTAATAAATAATCTGCACACTTAACAGATATGTCTTTACCTTTAAAGACTTATAACTACTAATCTTACACAGTGTAGCACTTAAAAAAAAATTAAATAAATAAAATGGCAATTTAAAAAGAGTAATAATAATAATAATAATAATAATAATAAATAGACAAGATGATAATAAATAAATAAATAAATAAATAAATAAATGAGTGAATAAATAAATAAACAAACAAATTCTGAACGAATGCATAATATCCACAATAAGAATTCGAATTCTATAGAGCTGGATGTCCGAGTGCAAATTAGAATAAAGAATATTATCGAATGTGAAATATGTACATTACATCATTCTAATTAGTGGCTATAAGTTACACAGATCAGAATAACAAAATAAAAATCATCTGTCTTCTGTACCTGCAGATTCTGTCCAGCAGAGGGAGATACTCTCTCTCTCTCTCTTTCTTATTGTTGTTGTTGTAGTTGCTGTTTTTTCATGTTGTTTTATAATAGTAGGAGTAGCAATAGAAGAGATCCTGCAGGTCATCCCACCTGCCAATTGGATCCAATCTCTTCCACAATGCCCCAGACCATCTCACAAAACCTCCTTCCATTCATCTTGACTATCATCAATGGCTCCATCTCATCTGGTCATGTTCCAACTGCATTCAAGTGTGCAAGGGTTATTCCCATCCTGAAGAAACCCACTCTCGATGCCTCTGACATCGGCAACTACGGACCTGTATCACTACTGTCTTTTCTTTCTTAAATCCTTGAACACACTGTCTACAATCATTTGTCTCTCTACCTCTCACAGAACAACCTCCAAGATCCTAACCAGTCTGGCTTCAAAGTGGCACATTCCACAGGAACTGATTTTTTGGCCATCACTGAGAAGTTACCTGCTGCTTGATCAGTCAAACTTTCATCAGTCCTCATCCTCCTCGACCTTTCAGCAGCGTTTGACAAATAACCACAAGACTCTCTTATCTACTGTCATGAATCTCGGAATTCATGGTGCAGCATGGCAGTGGTTTGTTTCATACCTGTAAGGTCACTCATACCAGGTGACTTGTAGGGTATCCACATATGCTCTCCACTGGTGTCCCACAAGTCTCAGTAATTGGTCCTATTCTATTTTCACTCTATGGTGAGGTCATATCCTCACATGGATTCTCATACCACTGCTATGTGGATGACACACAACTCATCCTCTCATTCCCTTCCTCATCTCCTCTTGCTTCTGCTCAGATCTAAGCATGTCTGGTAAACATCTCATCATGGATGGCAGCTCATCAGCTGATACTCAATCCCAGCAAAACTGAACTTCTGTTCATCCCAGGTGATTCATCAACATGTCAGGAGCTCCCTCTACTGGCTTCCTGTAGCTGCCCGCACTAGACTTAAAACATTTAGACTTGTCTACAAAGCCAAAAATGGAAAGGCACCCACCTACCTCAAATCACTTATCACACCCGCACTGCCCCACGCTCCCTCCGAACATCAGCACCGCTACACTGGACCTATCATCTCTCAAGGTACAAGGAAGGCATGCATCAATACTCTTCTCTGTTCTGGCACTATGTGGTGGAATGAATTTCACCAGGATCTCAGAACAGCTGAGTCTTCAAACCATGTCTAAATATCTACCACTTCCTAAAGTATTTAAATTGGCACTTTTCATTAAAAATAAATAAATAGAAGAAGAAAAAAAAATAGTCCATGACCTAGTGAACCAGTATCAGGATGTTTTTATTGATAGAGACTAGCAGTAGTAATAATAATGATGATAATAATAATAATAATAATAAAAAGTAGAAGTAATAGTAGTAGTAGTAGTAGTTGGTTAGTTATTGTTGTGCCAGTGTGTGTTTTCGGTTTATGATTTATTGTCTGCAGTCATATTTTCTCCAATAAATATTTAAAAAACAAAAAATGAATATTAAGGAATAGAAAAGGTTTTAAACTAATACAATGTTATATATATATATATATATATATATATTGTAGCGGGATGGGCGATGCACAGAGACACGGAGGCGAAGGTAGCGCAAAAACTCAGGCTTTATTCTTGGTTTGGTAGAGTGTAGGTCCCGGGGCGTGTGTGTAGGTCCGCGGGGCCGGACTAGCCGCCGTGTGGCCGCTTCGTGGGGGCATGTCGGGGAATCCCGGAAGATGCCTTCGGGGCTCGGGCAGTCCCTCGGCGCTGCGTCGTTCTCGGCCGCGCGGTCCTCGTCCGTGTTGGTGCCTTCCGCCGAGATACAGAGAGAGAGAGAGAGAGATTAGTCATCCACAATAAAAAGGGGAGCACGGGGGGAATACCTGCACGGGGTCTGTTCGGACGCCGCAACCGTTTCGGTAAGTCGGTACTCAATCTTCCGGGCGAGGAAGGCGTTCTTTTATCTCCGCCATCCGGGTAGCGAGTGGTGGAATTCTTCCGTCCGATCCTCCAATCCCGGACGGTACGGCATTGGTGGGTCCTCCCCGGCATGGCGTCCCTTCCGGTTACTGCCAGGTCCAACCGCGGGGCTGCCTGCTTCGTGCCGGTACGGCAGTTGGCAAAGGAGCGATTCCCTTTCTCCTCGGCCCGGTGCCAGTCCGTCGCGACAGTACCCCCCAGCTCCGAGCCTACGTGCCGCGGGGGCCTGGGCCACAGCGCGTCCCTCCGTGAGAGCCCGTCTGCGTTCCCTGTAGGGTCCCCGCCCGGTGTTGGACCTGGAAGCAGAAGTCCTGCAGGGCGAGAAACCACCGAGTTACCCTGGCATTAGTGTCCTTGGCCTTGGCCATCCACTGGAGGGGCGTGGTCCGTCACCAGAATGAAGGGTTGGCCCGCCAGGTAGTACCTCAGCTCCTCGATGGCCCATTTTATTACCGGGGCCTCCCCTTTCTACTGCGGCGTAGTTTCTCTCTGCCGGGGACAGCTTCCGGCTGATGTAGAGTACCGGGTGCTCTTCTCCTCGAAGGCTTGTGGAGAAACTGCGCCCAGCCTTCGTTCGCGGGCGTCGTGTGTGCACCGAGAAGGGGAGTGTGAAGTCCGGGTTCGCGCACCGCTCGCTGGTGAGGGCCTCCTTCAGAGCCCGGAAGGCCCTTCGGCGTCGGCTGTCCACCTCACCTGGTCCGCTGGCCCTTCTTTGTCAGGTCTGAAAGAGGAGAGGCTATCGCCGAAGTTAGGGAGCAAACCTCCGATAGTATCCCGCCAACCCCAAGAAGGCACGCACCTGCTTTTTTGACGTGGGCCAGGGTAGCCTTTCACCGCTCCGACTTTCTTTGCCTGGGGCTTTAGCATCCCGCGCCCGATGCGGTATCCCAGGTACTGCGCCTCAGTTAGCCCAAGGTGACATTTCTTGGGGTTGGCAGTCAAGCCAGCGTCCCGGAGTCCCTTTAGAACCTCCCCCAGATGGAACAGGTGGTCCGACCAGGTGGAGGAATGGATGACTACGTCATCCAGGTAGGCCGCTGCGAAGCTACGATGGGGCCGTAAGACGATGTCCATCAGCCGTTGGAAGGTGGCCGGGGCCCCATGTAGCCCAAAAGGGGAGGACCCGGTACTGCCAGTGGCCCGTGGCGGTGCTAAAGGCCGTCTTGGGTCGGGCTTCGCCGCCAGGGCCTTGCCTGCCAGACCCTTGGTGAGGTCCAGATTGAGAAATCCGGCCCTCCCAAGGCGCTAACAAGGTCGTCCACTCGGGGAGGGGGTAGCTATCAAACTCCGAGACCTGGTTGAATCGGCGAAAGTCATTGCAGAGTCGAATACTCCCGTCGGGTTTTGGCTACTACAACGAGGGGCTGGACCAGGGGCTGTTGGACTCCTCGATGACTCCGTCTGGGTAGCATGCTCTCTACCTCTTTCTCGATGGCCTTACGCCGGGCCTCTGGGACACGGTAGGGCCTCTGCCTCACCACTACCCCCTGAAGGTGTTTTTATGTGGTGGGCGCACCACTTGGGTCCTTCCGGGGAGGAGGAGAATACGTCCGTGAATTGGTCCCACGAACTCGCGGAGCTCCTGTCTCTGGGCGGGTGTGAGGTCCTCCCGAGGTCGACCAAAGCACGCCTGTTCTGATCTGTGTTCGGGCGGCGTATGCTGAAACGACCGGGGCAGGTTCCACCCACTTCTTCAACAGGTTAATGTGATAGAGTTTGCCGTCCGTTCTCCTACCGGGCTGTTGCAGGCGGTAGTTGACGGTGCCCTGACGCTCAGAACGGTGTACGGCCCCTGCCAGCGGGCCAGGAACTTGCAGGCGCTACTGGGTACCAGCAGAAGTACCTGGTCCCTCGGGTGGAAACTCCGGGGGCTGCGCCGGGCGGTTGTACACGCCGCTGCTGTTCTCTGGGCGCCCCATGGGGTGTTGTTGGACTATCGGTCCCACTCGGTCGATCCGGTCTTGCATTTCGTACATATTCCACGACCGAAGCGGTACGGGGGCGGCTGTTCCTCCCAGGCGGGCTGAGGACGCGTCGAGTAGTCCTCGAGGCCCCGGCGCAGCAGCTCAAAAGGGAGTGAAGCCGGTGGATGCCTGGGGACACTCCCAGAACCCCAAAGAGTACGTAAGGGAGGAGGAGGTCCCAGTTCTTCCCTTCTTCGTCTACCACCCGCCGCAGCATTCGTTTGAGCGTCTGGTTGGAAACGTTCGACCAGCCCGTCAGTCTGGGGGTGGTAGACCCACGCTTTTCGATGCTTCACCTGCAACAGCGGCAGACATCAGACAGTAGCTTGGAGAAGGCGTACCTTGGTCAGTTAGGATGTCTTTGGGGATCCCCCACGGCTGAACAGGAGTACCAGTTCCCTGGCGATGTTGGGGGGGTGGCTTTTGCGTAGTGGTACGGCCTCCCGGGTACCGGGTGGCGTGATCCACAATCACCAGGACGTACTTCGTGACCCCGGGCCGACTTGGGAGGGCCCCACGAGGTCCATGCCGATCCGTTCAAAGGGGACCCCGATGATGGGTAGAGGGATGAGGGGCGCCCGGGACGGGGCCTCCGGGGAAGCGGTGCGTTGGCACTGGGGACACTGCTGGCAGAACCTCTGGACCTCAGCGCTCATCCCGGGCCACGAATCGGTCCCTCAGCTTTTCCACTGTGTTCCGCGGTCCCAGGTGACCGCCCGCCCGGGTGGACATGGGCGACATGGCACGACGGATGGGCGTCCTCGGTACCACCAGGAGGTCTACCTGCTCCCCGCGGCGGTCGGCCCGTTGGTAGAGGACACCACCCGGACGAGGAAGTATGAGGTGGGAAGCCTCAGGTCGGGGTTTTGGTCGACCCCCTCTACAACCGTACCTGGGCCCAGCAGTGCTTGAGTCGGTCGTCCTCCTTCTGTTCCCGCCCAAAGCTCCCCTCTCGGGTTACCTGACGCCGACACCAGACATAGGGTTAGTTGATATAGCGTCCTCACCTTCTGGAGTGGCGTCCCGTTGTCCTGGGGAAAGGTAGCGGTCCGGGCCCAGGTCCTCTGCTTTGCCGTCGTGGCTGCCCCGTCTCGGTGTCCCGGCCCGCGGGCATCCTGGCCAGTCCCTCCCCAGGAGTAGTGGTACGGGGAGGTCAGGGATCACGCCTACATGGAGAGACCAGCCCCCAGTCACGCCCTTGATCGGTACCTCGGCTGTCGGGACTTCTCGGGTGTCCCCATGACACGCAGGTCACAGTGAGGCTCCCCCTGGTTGGAGTCCGCTGGAGGATGGATGGCGTTGGGCGAGGTCACCGAGCTCCCGGTGTCCAGCAGCGCGGTGATCGGCCTCCCTCCAATCCACACCTTCTGGGTGGGCCCCTCCGGCAACTGTCGTACATGGAGGGCGCAGCCGGCCAGCCAAGGTTTCTGGGTCGGTCCGGGAGGCCCCAGTTCCGGCTCCGTGGGCATGGGCTCATCGGTGGGATTTACTTGTGCGGGCGGACCTCCGGCGGGTTCACCAAGTGCAGGCTGGGCGTGGCCGGACAGACCGGACTCCGAGGCCCCTAGAGGTAGGTCAGAGGGCTGTGGCTCTTGTGGGTCGAGCTCGAGGGTGGCGGTGATGCCGCTCCAGGGCCGTCAGGAGCTCCTGGGGCGTTCGCGGTGCTTGGACCCCCACGGCCTGTCGTACCCTCCGGGGGTAGTGCCCTCAGGAACCGATCGCGCCACCTCTTCCGCCACCTCGAGGGCCCGGTGTTGGTCTGGCCGGAGCCACCTTTTTTGGTGAGGCGGATGAGGGTGTTCAGCTGCCTCGCGGGCTGCGCCACCGGCTGATAGACCCAGCGATGGAACTCGGCGGCCGCTTGGGAGAGCCTGCGCGGCGGCCCCGCCAGAGAGCGGCCTCCTTCCATGCGGTGCGAGTGCCGCGCGTCCTCCGGCTTGAGACTGTAATAGGCCTTGCGGGCCTCCCCTGTGAGCAGGGGACCTATGGCGCGGGGCCAGTCCTCCTTATCCCAGCCCTCGCGGCGGCGATGGTTTCAAAGGTCTCGAGTGCACACACGGTCGTCATCAGGAGCCAAGGGGAGTAGGCGGCGGAGCTCACGTCCCGGGTCCGGG
The DNA here is from genome assembly GCA_012411365.1 of Ameiurus melas. Classification (NCBI taxonomy): domain Eukaryota; kingdom Metazoa; phylum Chordata; class Actinopteri; order Siluriformes; family Ictaluridae; genus Ameiurus; species Ameiurus melas. Next base: position 559,207 of record CM022774.1, read on the forward strand.
AGGCGTGGAGGCCGCGCGGGACTGTAAGCGCCACCAGCGTCTCTGTTCGCCGCCTGGAGGCTTTCCGTAAGTTGTTGGGTGCGGCCTGTTGCTGTATACGGCTACGGCACCAGCTGCCGCAATGTCTGCTCCATTGTGCGCGTGGGGTTTTTTTTTTTTTTTTTTTTTTTTTGAAAAAAAAAAAAAAAACTGATAGCTCTCTCTTCTCTCTTTTTTTTTTTTTCTTTTTTATTTTTATTTTTTTTCAGGTAAGGGCGGTTCTGTGCTCATGCCTGCATCCTCCACCAGTGTAGCGGGATGGGCGATCGCACAGAGACACGGAGGGGTAGTAGCGCCAAAACTCAGGCTTTATTCTTGGTTTGGTGAGTGGTAGGCCCGCCCGTGTGTTTAGTCCAGGTCCGCGGGGGGGGCGGCCGTTCGTGCGGGGCGTGTCGGGGAATCCCGGAAGATGCCTCGGGGCTCTCGGGCAGTCCCTGCGGCGCTGCGTCATCTCGGCTGGCGCGGTCCTCGTCCGTGTTGGTGCCTTCGCGCGAAGTACAGAGAGAGAGAGAGAGAAGAGAGAGATTAGTCATCCACAATAAAAAGGGGAGCACGGGTGAATACCTGCACGAGGGTCTGTTCGGACGCAACCGTTTCGATAAGTGGTACTAAATCTTCCGGGCGGGGGCGTCCTTTTATCTCCGCCATCTGGGTAGCGAGTGGTGGAATTCTTCCGTCCGATCCTCCAATCTAGTATCTCAGATAACTACAACAGCAGAAGACCACATCAGCTTCCACTCCTGTCATCCAAGAACAAGAATCTGAGGCGATCATGGGCACAGAACTCACCAACACATCTTCAGCTGTCCAGGTTCGAGGAGTGCTGCGCCCATGATAGTCTGTTCTTGGCTGACAGGAGTGGGTCCTCGTGAACTTCTACTGTATCTGAATAATAATATCATTTTTCCCCTAAAGGCAGAGAGTCAGAGCAAGGTTTCAAAGTAAACATATATAAAGTGTGATTATAAATAAATACACCCTTCTATAAATGTGCTAATACTACATGCTCAAATAGTGCAGGAAGTTCATTTCAGTTTCTACATGAAGTCTGTTTTGTTGAGCTTCTCCACTGTTCACTGATGGAGACTCGAGTGTAAAACTGTTTGTGGTAATTGTAGTGCTAAAGTTATCATAGCATCTCCTGTCCTGTCTAATTAAATGTGTGAAATGTGTGTATATATCTAATATATAAGATATTAGCTCATTTATGTGATAACATATTCAGAGAGTTTGAACTCTTTATAACAAAAAGGTCTTGACCTGACAACATGTACCACTTATCTATCTCCTTACATACAGTACAGTTTATCCCTTTTTATCTTATGTTGTGACAGGTCAGAACACCCTGCTACGAATACACACACATAATGAGAATCAGTGTAAAGAGAATTAAACAGATTTTAAGTATAAGAGAAAATAAAGGAAAATCAAATAATTCCACAAGTTTTTGCTTTAACAACAAATCTTAATGCAGTTTGATATTTGATGAGTGTTTTTTTGTGTGTGTGTGTGTGTGTGTGTGTGTATGTGTGTTGTGTGTATATATATGTATATTTTTTGTGTGTGTGTGTGTGTGTGTGTGTGTGTGTGTGTGTGTGTGTGTATCTCTTTGTTTGGGTGTGTGTGTGAGAATGTAGGGGTGTGTGTGTTTGTGTGTGTGTGTGTGTGTGGAGAGTGTAAGTGTGTGTGTGTGTGTGTGTGTGTGTGTGTGTGTGTGTGTGTGTGTGTGTGTGAGTGTGTGGGTGTGTGTGTGTGTGTGAGTGTGTGTGTGTGTGGAGTATAAGGGTGTGTGAGTGTGTGTGTGGGGGGGGGATGCATCAATTCATCATGATGCAGGGTTGTGAGAGTATAAATATGAGAACTTTACAGTGAATCTCGTAGGAGTTTGTGCTGAAATATTCTCACTGAAGAACACGTGTGAAACTCGTCTGAATCACCTGAAAAATCATGTGTACTACCACTCAAATGCCTGGAGGCTGGTCTGAATGGACTTAATGTAGTGCCCTTCAGAGTAGGGTCCTTTGGTATAGTACTATTCAGTGTAGTCTCTTTCAGTGTATTGCCCTTCAATGTAGTGTCCTTCAGTGTAGGGTCCTTTGGTATAGTACTATTGAGTGCAGTGTCTTTCAGAGTAGTGACTTCAGTGCTGTGTCTTTCAGTGTAGTGCCCTTCAATGTAGTCTCTTTCAATGTAGTGTCTTTCAGTGTAGTGTCCTTCAGTGTAGTGTCTTTCAGTGTATTGCCCTTCAGTGTAGTGTCTTTCAGTGTAGCATCCTTCAATGTAGTGTCCTTCAGTGTAGGGTCTTTTGGTATAGTACCCTTCAGTGTAGTCTCTTTCAGTGTAGTGTCTTTCAGTGTAGTGTCCTTCAGTGTAGTGCCTTTCAGTGTAGTCTCTTTCAGTGTAGTCTCTTTCAGTGTAGTGTCTTTCTGTGCATTGCCCTTCAATGTAGTGTCTTTCAGTGTAGTGTCCTTCATTGTAATGCAATTCAGTGTAGTGCCTTTCAGAGTAGTGTCCTTCAGAGTAGTATCTTTCAGAGTAGTGTCCTTCAGTGTATTCTCTTTCAGTGTAGTGTCTTTCAAAGTAGTGTCTTTCAGTGTAGTGTCTTTCAGTGTAGTGTCCTTCAGTGTATTCTCTTTCAGTGTAGTGTCATTCAGAGTAGTGTCCTTCAGTGTAGCATCCTTCAATGTATTCTTTTTCAGTGTAGTGTCTTTCAGAGTAGTGTCCTTCAGTGTAGTGCACTTCAGTGTAGTGCCCTTCAGTGTAGTGTCCTTCAGTGTGGTCTCTTTCAGTGTAGTGCCCTTCAGTGTAGTTCCCTTCAGTGTAGTGTCCTTCAGTGTAGCATCCTTCAATGTATTCTTTTTCAGTGTAGTGTCTTTCAGAGTAGTGTCCTTCAGTGTAGTGCCCTTCAGTGTAGTGCCCTTCAGTGTGGTCTCTTTCAGTGTAGTCCCCTTCAGTGTAGTGCCCTTCAGTGTAGTGCCCTTCAGTGTAGTGTCCTTCAGTGTGGTCTTTTTTTCGGTGTAGTGCCCTTCAGTGTAGTGCCCTTCAGTGTAGTGCCCTTCAGTGTAGTGTCCTTCAGTGTGGTCTCTTTCAGTGTAGTGCCCTTCAGTGAAGTGCCCTTCAATGTAGTTTCTTTCAGTCATGTTTTTCAGTGTAGTTTCTTTCAGTGTAATGCCTTTCAGAGTAGTGTCTTCAATGCAGTGTCTTTCAGAGTAGTGTCCTTCAGTGTAGTGATCTTCAGTGTAGTGTCTTTCAGTGTAGCGTCCTTCAGTGTATTCTCTTTCAGTGTAGCGTCCTTCAGTGTAGTGTCTTTCAGAGTAGTGTCCTTCAGTGTAGTGCCCTTCAGGGTAGTGTCTTTCAGTGTAGCGTCCTTCAGTGTAGTGTCTTTCCGTGTAGCGTCTTTTGGTATAGTATCCTTCAGTGTGGTCTCTTTCAGTGTAGTGTCCTTCAGTGTAGTGCCCTTCAGTGTAGTGTCTTTCAGTGTAGTGTCCTTCAGTGTAGCGTCTTTCAGTGTATTGCCCTTCAGTGTAGTGTCTTTCAATGTAGCGTTCTTCAGTGTAGCGTCTTTCGGTATAGTACCCTTCAGTGTAGTCTCTTTCAGTGTAGTGTCCTTCATTGTAATGCCCTTCAGTGTAATGCCTTTCAGAGTAGTGTCTTCAATGTAGTGTCCTTCAGTGTAGTGTCTTACAGTGTAATATCCTTCAATGTAGTCTCTTTCAGTGTAGTGTCTTTCAGTGTAGTGCCCTTCAGTGTAGTCTCTTTCAATGCATTGTCTTTCAGAGTAGTGTCCTTCAATGTAGTGTCTTTCAGTGTAGCATCCTTCAATTTATTCTCTTTCAGTGTAGTGTCTTTCAGTGTAGTGTCTTTCAGTATATTCTCTTTCAGTGTAGTGTCCTTCAGTGTAGTGTCCTTCAGTGTAGCATCCTTCAATGTATTCTTTTTCAGTGTATTGTCTTTCAGAGTAGTGTCTTTCAGTGAAGTGCCCTTCAATGTAGTTTCTTTCAGTCATGTTTTTCAGTGTAGTGTCCTTCAGTGTAGTGTCTTTCAGTGTAGTGCCCTTCAATGTAGTTTCTTTTAGTCGTTTTTTTCAGTGTAGTGTCTTTCAGTGTAGTGTCCTTCAGTGTAGTGTCTTTCAGTGTAGCGTCCTTCAGTGTATTCTCTTTCAGTGTAGTGTCTTTCAGAGTAGTGTCCTTCAGTGTAGTGCCCTTCAGTGTAGTGTCCTTCAGTGTGGTCTCTTTCAGTGTAGTGTCCTTCAGTGTAGTGTCCTTCAGTGTAGTGCCCTTCAATGTAGTGTCTTTCAGTGTAGTGTCCTTCATTGTAATGCCCTTCAGTGTAATGCCTTTCAGAGTAGTGTCTTCAATGTAGTGTCTTTCAGTGTAGTGCCCTTCAGTGTAGTCTCTGTCAATGCAGTGTCTTTCAGTGTAGTGTCCTTCAGTGTAGCGTCCTTCCGTGTAGTGTCTTTCCGTGTAGCGTCTTTTGGTTTAGTACCCTTCAGTGTGGTCTATTTCAGTGTAGTATCTTCAGTGTAGTGTCTTTCAATGTAGTGTCTTTCAGTGTAGTGTCTTTCAGTGTAGTGTCCTACAGTGTAGTGTCTTTCAGTGTAGTGTCCTTCAATGTAGTGTCTTTCAGTGGTGTCCTTCATTGTAATGCCCTTCAGTGTAATGCCTTTCAGAGTAGTGTCTTCAATGTAGTGTCCTTCAGTGTAGTGTCTTTCAGTGTAATATCCTTCAATGTAGTCTCTTTCAGTGTAGTGTCCTTTAGTGTAGTGTCTTTCAGTGTAGTGTCCTTCAGTGTAGTGTCCCCAGCATGACCTGTTGTGTGAGAGCTAAAGTGCGATGTGAAGTTGTGACATGTCGAACAAAGAACACGACACACACACACACACCTGAAGATATGTAATCACTCTAATGAATGGATTAAAATGAAATCAGATTAATAAATGTAGTGTCTTTCAGTGTAGTGCCCTTCAGTGTAGTCTCTGTCAATGCAGTGTCTTTCAGTGTAGTGTCCTTCAGTGTAGCGTCCTTCAGTGTAGTGTCTTTCCGTGTAGCGTCTTTTGGTTTAGTACCCTTCAGTGTGGTCTATTTCAGTGTAGTATCTTCAGTGTAGTGCCCTTCAGTGTATTGTCTTTCAGTGTAGCATCCTTCAGTGTAGCGTCTTCCGGTATAGTACCCTTCAGTGTAGTCTCTTTCAGTGTAGTGTCTTTCAGTGTAGTGTCCTTCAGTGTAGTGCCCTTCAATGTAGTGTCTTTCAGTGTAGTGTCCTTCATTGTAATGCCCTTCAGTGTAATGCCTTTCAGAGTAGTGTCTTCAATGTAGTCTCTTTCAGTGTAGTCTCTTTCAGTGTAGTGTCTTTCAATGTAGTGTCTTTCAGTGTAGTGTCTTTCAGTGTAGTGTCCTACAGTGTAGTGTCTTTCAGTGTAGTGTCCTTCAATGTAGTGTCTTTCAGTGGTGTCCTTCATTGTAATGCCCTTCAGTGTAATGCCTTTCAGAGTAGTGTCTTCAATGTAGTGTCCTTCAGTGTAATATCCTTCAATTTAGTCTCTTTCAGTGTAGTGTCCTTTAGTGTAGTGTCTTTCAGTGTAGTGTCCTTCAGTGTAGTGTCCCCAGCATGACCTGTTGTGTGAGAGCTAAAGTGCGATGTGAAGTTGTGACATGTCGAACAAAAAAGACACACACACACACACCTGAAGATATGTAATCACTCTAATGAATGGATTAAAATGAAATCAGATTAATAAATGTAGTGTCTTTCAGTGTAGTGCCCTTCAGTGTAGTCTCTGTCAATGCAGTGTCTTTCAGTGTAGTGTCCTTCAGTGTAGCGTCCTTCAGTGTAGTGTCTTTCCGTGTAGCGTCTTTTGGTTTAGTACCCTTCAGTGTGGTCTATTTCAGTGTAGTATCTTCAGTGTAGTGCCCTTCAGTGTATTGTCTTTCAGTGTAGCATCCTTCAGTGTAGCGTCTTCCGGTATAGTACCCTTCAGTGTAGTCTCTTTCAGTGTAGTGTCTTTCAGTGTAGTGCCCTTCAGTGTAGTGTCCCCAGCATGACCTGTTGTGTAAGAGCTAAAGTGCGATGTGAAGTTTTGACATGTCGAACAAAGAACACGACACACACACACACACACCTGAAGATATGTAATCACTCTAATGAATGGATTAAAATGAAATCAGATTAATAAATATATAAAAATCATACAGTAAAGTATTATGTGTTTACTGTAAGCAGATATTTAAATGTATACAATATAAACATATCACAGTCGTCTTTATTCATATATCACATTTAAAAGTGGAGTGTCAGCCAAAGTGCCGTACTTCATCTCGGCTAATTCCAAACAATGAAATAAAAGACGAATAAAACGAGATACCAACTGAGAATAAAAGAATTAGAAATAATAAATAAACAGTAAATCACAGGAGAAATAAAAACATTAAAAGACAAAACCACAGATAAAATTTGACTGGCAGCCAGTGAAGAGAGGACAAGGCAGGAGAGAGGCGTCTTTTTGGTGCTCTTTTTCACACCGTTACCTTTCTGTGTAAACGATAGAGACTGTTAAGTGTGTGAACATCTCAGATCAGCAGTTTTTGAAATACTTGAACATCACTTGAAGCTCCAGGACTGTGTACAGTATATATAAAGATGGTATGTAGAATAAAATATTGTATAAATCATACAAATGATCTAAATGATATCTACAGCAGTTTTATACGTAAGGTTTAACTCTGTGACTCATCTCTGATCTCTTCTAGTCATTATTTATCATGTTCAAAAGTGGGCGTGTCACCTGCACCTGTGTGTGTGTGTGTGTGTGTGTATGTTTGTTTGTTTGTGTGCTTGTTCATGCACGTATTTGCCTTTAGGACTGGGAGGAACTCTATTATGTATATGAAAAAATAAAACAACACAGACTGCATTAGAGAAATAAACATTTCTTACAATGGTTTGTGTGTGTGTGTGTGTGTGTGTGTGTGTGCATTTGCCTTGAGGAGTAGGTGTTGGCCAAATCCTCTACATTATGTAACATAGTATTGTGTAATCTTTCCTTCCCTCCTCCTGTTCCCTTTGCTCCCTCCCTCGTTCCGTTCTGAATAAAAAGGTATCTGTTGTGCATCTCCTCACTCGCTCATCACTTGTTCCTTCTCAAGTTTGATGCAGAGTTAGACTCCATTGCTCCATCACCATGACATCTGTTGTTCAGTCTCGTACCAGCTTCAGCTCAGGTGGATCTGGTGGTTCCATGCGCTCCATGGGCGGTGGCCGTGTGGGTGGTGGGAGAGCCCAGAGCCTTTACGGAGGCAGTAGTTATGGTGTGCGAGTCTCCAGTGGCCCGGCACTTCTCGGCTCTGCAGCTGGAGGTGGCTATGGTGCAGGTGGTGGCTATGGAGCAAGTGGTGGCTTCGGTGCAGGCGGTGGTTATGGCGCAGGTGGTGGCTATAGCGCAGGTGGTGGTTTTGGTGGAGGCTTTGGAGGGGCCGGTGGCGGTTTCAGCAAAGGTGATGACGTCGACGTATCAGAAAGTGAGAAGCTGACAATGCAGAACCTGAATGAGCGTCTGGCTTCTTACCTGGAGAAGGTGCACACACTGGAGAAGGCCAACACTGATCTGGAGCTCAAGATCCGACAGTTTCTTGAGAGCAAGACTTCACCAACGGCCAGAGACTACTCTGCCTACTTTACCACCATCAGTGAACTGCAGGACAAGGTAGGTCTCTACATCACTCACTATATACTTACTCACTATGGTAGGGCCTTCACTCAAGGCCTTCACTCAAGGCCTTCACTCAATGACTACCTTCTTTGTATAGTCCCTCCAGGATTTAGCGATTTTGAGATTTCAGAAATTAATGCAAAATCAAACAAATTCTGTAATATTTACATGAGCTTGCAATTTTTCATAATCATCACAACATGCAATCAGTCAAAGCACTCTGATATTTACGAGTTAGTAGAGTAAAAATTTCAAAGGTCTCAATTACCAGCAAACGGCACTTTGAAAGTCTGTGTAAAACAATTTTGTGCAATTTAAATTTCACCAATTCAAGTAGATTTCCGCAAAATGCACAAAAGACTACGCGAAAAAATGCAGCAAATTCAAGCATTTTTGCCCGCTACAATAAAAACAAACAAACTGTGAAATCCTTTAGGGACTGTTTGTTTAGCTAAGATAGAGGTTAGGGCTCTATTCAGGTTAGGGCCCTCAGTTCCTCACTAACTTCATCTCACCAAGGTAGGACTCTCAGTTATTCAGTATCCCCATTTTACTCTGGCAGAACCCTCAGTTCTTCACTAAGACATTCTCACCAACTTAGGACCCTCAGTTACTCCCTACCCATCTCTCCAGGATGAGACCCTTAGATATTCACTATCCTGATCTTACCTTGGTCAATCTTCATTATATCCTTCGTTACAATGGTATGGCCTTCTCTTACTTACCCTCTACTTCCTCACTGAAGTAAGGCCCAGAACTCCCTCACTATCCCCATTGACTATCTGTTTGGTTATGTGGTTAGTGTAACTGCAGGGTTAGGACATCACTTTCTCATAAAAGTAGGACCCTCTCCCCATCTATATCGCCTTTGTACATCATACAGGAGCATGCTTTTTCCTCACAACGTTAGGACTCCCAGTCCCTCACTATCCCCTCGCTCACTGAGATATTGGTTAGTTAAGGGGTCAGGGTGAAAGGGGTGGGGTTTCAAGTGTGGTGTTCACCATTGCAAAAAACAATTATTACCCCTTATTCTGGCTCAGATAAATAAAGGAGTTTAATAAAAGCTGGAAAACACTTTCACTGTTTTTGAATCAGTGAATGGAACACCCTCAGGCACACACACACACACACACACACACACACGCCATTCAAAATACACGGCACAACACTCGAGTTACTGCGACATTGTGACTCATCACCCTGTGGCCATGTTTGAAATTACACGGAATCCAGACTTCCTCTTCTCTTTTAATAAACCCATTTATCGACTGTGATGTGTTCATTTATATCCTGTAGATCCAGAATGCCACACGCATCAGTGGAGGCATTTACCTCAACATCGCAACTCCAACGCATACGCTTGCTGAGTCTGCATGTACTTCTAAAAATAAAAACAATAATAAAAAATTAACACTATTAATCCATACTTCAGTGCAATGAGTGTGATTATGTGTACTTACAGAAGAAATGTTAATCACACTAATTATCTAAGCTTTTTAGCAATTAATAATTCAGTTTTGCTCATTTGGTTCGGGTTTAATTGTGGAATATGTGAAAATGTTTTGGATTGTTTCAGGTATGAGAACGAGCTGGCCATGAGGCAGTCGGTGGACGCTGACATCGCTGGGCTGAGGAGAGTCCTGGATGAGCTGACTTTGGCCAGATCCGATCTGGAGATGCAGATTGAGGGTCTGAAGGAGGAGCTGATCTTCCTCAAGAAGAACCATGAGGAGGTAAGTGATGGAGTGACACGAACGTTATCTACACAACTCCACAACTAGCACAAAATTTCTGGTGGCTGTACCTATCTCACCATGTTCATACCCAAAAATTTTGATCTCCTCAGCAGGAAGTGACTTCACATCGCTTACAAAAGTCATTTGATTGAAAGCTGACAGTGAAGTGAAAATAAACACTGAAATATAGTTTTGTTACAGTCTAGTATAGGCTAATACCAGCCTACTATGTTCCAGCTTGATTAATTTGCTGGTGAAACAATTGTTTTTGTTTTTTTGTCTAATAAATAAATAAATAAATAAAATAAATGCAGCTTATGTAAATAACAATGATAGACATGGTGATAAATTATATCACATTATAAGTAATAACATATATAGTACAGTATTAGTGCATATTTCAGGCATTGCTGGTACACCCTCGTACCTCACCACCACCATTGTTTTCTCTGCAGGACCTCCTCGCTGCAAGCTCTCAGATGAGTGGTCAAGTCAATGTAGAGGTCGACGCCAAACCGCAGGAAGACCTCAGCAAAGTCATGGCTGAGATCCGCGAGCAGTATGAAGCTGCCGCCAATAAAAACAACCGAGAACTCGAAGCTTGGTTCCAGACCAAGGTAAAAAATTCATACTTTCCTTGTACAAGCGTTTGCACTATGCTACAACTTCAGACAACTCCTATTAAACACTGGAATGAATGTTTTTTCTCCCAGAGCGAGGAACTGAACAAAGAAGTCGTCACTAGCACAGAAACACTCCATTCCAGCAAATCGGAAACCACAGATTTGAAGCGCATGCTGCAGGGGCTTGAGATCGAGCTGCAGTCACAACTCAGCATGGTGAAGAATAACATTTCTACATTTATATTCTAGACAATCAGCTAGCATCACTACTGTAGTAATGCTAAAAATAGATGGTATTATTACAAAACTAGATTATTATTACAAAACTACAAAATTCGGGGCGGCTGTGGCGCAGTTGGTAGAGTGCGTTGTCCACTAATCGTAGGGTTGGCGGTTCGATTCCCGGCCTGGGTGACCCCACATGCCGAAGTGTCCTTGGGCAAGACACTGAACCCCAAGTTGCTCCCGATGGCAAGCTAGCACCTTGCATGGCAAGCTAGCACCTTGCATGGCAAGCTAGCACCTTGCATGGCAAGCTAGCACCTTGCATGGCAGCTCCGCTACCATTGGTGTGTGAGTGTGTGAATGGGTGAATGAGACACAGTGTAAAGCGCTTTGGATAAAAGGGCTATATAAGTGCACATTTTACCAAATTCAGTCCTCATGAAGCATTCTAAGCGTTCTAATAAAACCAGCTCACATCATACTGCAAAATAGCTTACATCATTTGCAATGTTCAGTAATGATAGCTAGCAATATATAAGTAGTATAGTAAAGTTTACCAATATAGAAGCAATTCTAAATAAAGTATTGGCTAGTATAGGTCATACTGCAAATTAGCCAGCATTACTAACAATGATAAACAAAAATAGTCCACATTACAGCTGTAGCAATACTTAAAATTATACACTTGCTGGACATGAACATTTACACACAGGTAATGTTGCTATCATGGAAAACTGGCTAGTAATACTTACAATGTTAAACTAACATAGTTCGCATTATAATGATATAATTGAGGGCGAACGGTGGTTAACTTAGTGGTTAGCATGTTCTCCTCACACCTCCAGGGTCCGGGGTTCGATTCCCGCCAGGGCCATGTGTGTGCGGAGTGTTCTCCCCATGTTCTCCCCATGCTCCGGGTATTCCGGTTTCCTCCCCCAGTCCAAACATGGTTGTATGTGATTGTACCCCGCCTTGTGCCCGATGGGATAGGTTCCCCCGTGACCCTGAAGAAGGAGTAAGAGGTAGAATATGGATGGGTGGGTCCATTGTAGCAAAGTTAACCACTACTGAACTAATTCTAATATAACTGACTAATATCGGTCATATTGCAAAATAGCTAATAGTGCTAGCAATGTCAAACAAACTAACTAGTATTACTATTAAAGAAATGCTAATTAGGATTGATAATTGATTATTACCAGCTTTTGAGTGCACATTCTTCTTTGCAGAAAGCGTCGCTGGAACACACACTAACAGACACAAAAGCACGTTATTCAGCCAAACTAGGAGGCTACCAGCAGCAGGTGACGAGTATGGAGGAGCAGCTGGTGCAGCTTCGTGCTGATCTGGAGCGTCAGTCTCAGGAGTATCAGATGCTGCTGGACATCAAGACCAGACTGGAAATGGAGATCGCAGAATACAGGAGACTGCTGGATGGAGAAGGTTCAAGGTGAGATATTAAAAACACTGTTTACCCAGAATGCACTGCAGTGGCCTGACACACTTTCCATTTCTCACTTTCCATCTGTACAAGACACGCTGCTAGGTAGTTACTCTGTAAACTGGCTAGCTAGCTAACTAGACCAAAATGTGCAGTAAGAGTAAAACATTTATTTTTGTGTGTGTGTGTGTGTGTGTGTGTGTGTGTGTGTGTGTGTTTGCAGCAGCTCCAGCTCCAGCTCTAGCTCCACCACCAAGCGCAAGGTGGTGACAGTGATGGAGGTGGTGGTGGACGGCAAAGTCGTCAGCTCCACTTCCAAATCCATCACAGAGAAACAGTGAGGAAACATCACGAATGAGAAGAACATGAATGTCCTCCATGAAACCTGATGAGAAGAACATGAATGTCCTCCATGAAACCTGAATTATGACAATGCTAAAGCATCAATAAAAATGTTCAAACTTAAACATGTGTGTCTGTGTCATGTGGTTTATTCATCCTTGGTTGGTTGCAGATGCTATAAAGTTATAAAGCCGAATTGCATGAAGTTAGATAAGGACTAACTTGAAGGCTATAGATAGAGAGGTTAAAAATAAATCATTCAAAGTGTTAAAGTAAATGGGAGAATAGAGTGATAGAAAGAAGAATTAAAAAGTAAATAGAAAGTAATAATGAGATGGGAATGTTATAAAATACATACATATAAAAAATTAAAATTATCCATCCATCCATCACCGCTTATTCCTGCTTCAGGGTCACGGGGAACCTGGAGCCTATCCCAGGAAGCATCGGGCACAAGGCGGGGTACACCTGTCCAGGACAGGGTGCTAGTGTACTGATGTAAAAGAAGCTTGGTGAAGAAATTCCTTGTCCTCATCAGTTAAATCTCATTGGGTGGTGTAGGCAAAGCTAACTCCCATGTACTAAATATATATTTTTTAATTTCTAGCACCCTTTATTTATAAGTTTTAGCATTACTACAACAGCAGAAGACCTCAGCACATTCCACTTCTGTCTGGTAAGAGCAGCAATCTGAGGCTACAGTCTGAGAACACGGACACACCACACTGGAGAGATTAGATAAAGACCAGGTGATGTGTTTTTACAATCTTCATCTGTCCAGTTTTATTCAGTCTGTGTCCACGGTCACTGATTCCTGTTCTATATAACTGCAGCTGACGAATGCCAGAGGACCAGCACTGTGATATGTGAAAAGATGTGGGATGGGTTCCAGTGGAGGAATGATTAATAAGTAAAAATTAATGAGAAGGAATGAATAAATAAACACTGAGAAATCCTGCAAAAATAAGAAATAATTCAATTCAGTATAGTGCTTTTAACAATGGAAATTATCACAAAGCAGCTTTACAGAAGTATATAAATATTAGATCTAAATTTTAAATTGAAGCATTTATCCCTAATGAGCAGCCAGAGGTGACAGTGGCAAGGAAAAACTTCCTGAGATGATATGAGGAAGAACCCTTGAGAGGAACCAGACTCAAAGGGGAACCTGTCCTCATCTGGGTGACACCGGATAGTGTGATTATAAATAAACCCCTTCTCTAACTGTGTACTACTTGGTAAATAAAAAGTGCAACTGTGTAATCATGAAATTCACCACAGTGTCAACATGAAGTCTATTCCACGGAAGTCATGAACTGTCCACCGATGGAGACCTGAGAGTAAAGTCTGTTTGTGTAATTGTTTGTGGCAGTCACAGTTTCAAAAACATCACTGCAACCACAGTCACAAGACAGCACCAAAACTACCCGCATCAAGTGCAGTCCAATGCCATCTTCACGGCTTCCAAGCATGTCCACATCGGGCCATCCTCAGCAACAGTGAGTGGCCTCCAAGTGACAAGAACTCCAGAAGAAGGGCTCCAGGACAGACCAGGAAGGTCAGAGCAGAATGGGTCAGGCCCACTGCTACCTCAGGAGCAACCTATGTAGAGCTTGTGATTGTGATGATTATTCTTTAGTATCATCGTTTTCGCAGGTTTTGTTGTTATCTGGAATCTTCCAGATGAGAAGGATTAGCATAGATGCTGTTCATTGCATCACAGGTAGAGATGACCATGTGCATTTGTTATCATTTTATTAGAGATGACTGAGTACAAGATTATGAGATGTGTTATGCGAATGCTAGGCTAAAGAAATGTCTTCAATCTGGATTTAAACTGAAAGAGTGTAATATTCATATACCTGGTTTTTCGAGATGGATGGAGTTTCTCCACAGGGAGGTGCTGTGGAACTGTAAGTGCTCGCTAGTGAGTTTCACCAATATTCAGCGGTCATCATGTTCATAAGGGAAAATACAGTCATGGACGAAATTATTGCCACCCCTGGAACTTTTCCAGAAAATGCACCATTTCTCCCAGAAAAGTGTTGCAATGACAAATGTTTTGGTATACACATGTTTATTACCTTTAAGTGCATTGGAACAGCACAAAAAAGCAGAAGAAAAAAGGCAAATTTTACATCATTTTACACAAAACTCCCAAAATGGACTGGACAAAATTATTGGCACCCTATTAAAACTGTGGGTAAATAATTTCATGTCAATCATGTGATGTTCATTTAAACTCCCCTGTGGCAAGTAACAGGTGCTGGAATATAGAAATCCAAACTGAAGCCAGTTAGAGAGTATAAAAGTTGGCTCAACCTTTGTGTTGTGTGCCTGTGTGTGCCACACCAAGCATGGAGAAGAGAAAGAAGAGCCGAGAATTGTCTGAGGACTTAAGAAGCAAAATTGTGGAAAAATATCAACAATCTCAAGGTTACAAGTCAATCTCCAGAGATCTTAAAGTTCCTTTGTCCACTGTGCGCAATATAATCAAGAAGTTTATAACCCATGGAACTGTGGCAAATCTCCCTGGACGTGGACGGAAGAGAAAAATTGATGAAAGAATGCAACGCAGGATAATTCGAATGGTGGATAAACAACCCCAGTCAACTTCCACGCAAATTCAGGCTGTCCTGCAGACTCAGGGTGCATCAGTGTCAGCTCGAACCATACGTCGTCGTCTGAATGAGAAGAAGCGCTATGGCAGGAGACCGAGGAGAACCCCACTTCTGACACAGAGGCATAAAAAAGCCAGACTGCAGTTTGCAAAAAATGTACCGGAGTAAGCCTCAATCCTTCTGGGAGAACGTTTTGTGGACAGATGAGATAAGGTAGAGCTTTTTGGCAAAGCACATCATTCTACTGTTTACAGAAAATGGAGAGAGGCCTACAAAGAAAAGAACAGAGTACCTACAGTCAAACATATTGGAGGTTCAAGGATGTTTTGAGGTTGTTTTGCTGCCTCTGGCACTGGGTGCATTGACTGTGTGCAAGGAATCATGAAATCTAGAGACTATTAAAAGATTTTGGGACATAATGTAGGGCCTAGTGTCAGAAAGCTGGATCTGCGTCAGAGGTCATGGGTGTTTCAGCAGGACAATGACCCGAAACATACCTCAAAAAGCACCCAGAAATGGTTGGAGACAAAGCGCTGGAGAATTCTGAAGTGGCCATCAATGAGTCCGGATCTAAATCCCATAGAACACCTATGGAGAGGTCTCAAAATTGCTGTTGCGAGAAGGCACCCTTCAAATCTGAGAGACCTGGAGCAGTTTTCAAAAGAAGAGTGGTCCATAATTCCAATTGAGGTGTAGGAAGCTTGTTGATGGTTATAGGAAGCGATTGGTTTCAGTTATTTTCTCCAAAGGGTGTGCAACCAAATATTAAGTTGAGGGTGCCAACAAGTTTGTCCGACCTAATTTTTGAGTTTTGTGTAAAATGATGTAAAATTTTCCTTTTTCTTCTGCTTTTTTGTGCTGTTCCAATGCACTTAAAGGTAATAAACATGTGCATACCGAAACAATCGTCATTGCAACACTTTTCTGGGAGAAATGGTGCATTTTCTGGAAAAGTTCCAGGGGTGCCAATAATTTCGTCCATGACTGTAATCATGAAGTAAGAATAAACAAACTAACAACTTAAAATAACTAAATTTTTTACTGAAATATACACAGTGGGGTCCAAAAGTCTGAGAGCACTAGTGAAAATGCATCTATTTTGCATTATTTTCTAATTAATAATTAGATTATTGACAACAACTTGAGTGCAAAGTAGAATCTTTAAAATATTAAAAATTTCTTCATATTTGGTAGGTCCCCTTTTTTCTTTAATGACACTGTGCACTCAAGCTGGCATGGACTCCACAAGTTTGTGTAAAACTTCATAACTGAGTGTTGTCTGGTCACATGCTTCAGTAGAAAAGATTAGACACGAGGAATTCTGTCCTTTTGTGCAAAGCAGATGACATTGCCAATATGATGCAATTGCTTACATTTAAATAGGGAGCTAGAAATAGTGTGAATAGTGCAGATTCTTGAATATTAAATGTACACGATATTGAACATTTACTTTCTTTCTTGTAGCTACTCTAGACTGCGACAGTCACATAGACACACTGGAGGAGCTTCTTCTCTACTGTTGTCATTGGTATCTGGCAGACAGAGAAACACATGTTATCAAATATGTAGTCAGAGAAGTCACTCACACCTCTGTGCCTGCCACTCCCTTTCATGGACACCTGTCTCCTGAAGGACAGTTAGGAGAAGCCGCTCCACTCCTCTGCTGCCAGCCATGTGCTTCTATGCTGTCCATAACAAACAGCTGGTAGTTACATGGAGCATGTTTTGAGTGTGGGCTGCATGCCCGCCATCACAGTTACACCCCCCTTCAAGCTCAGTGCTGTGTTGGCAAGAGGTCCTCTCCTTGATGGACCAAGGTATACTCATCGGACCCTGAAAGAACAACCGAGTAGATAGAAAGTGCTGGGGCAGGCTGGACCCATCTTTACATTAAGTTGAGGTGGTATAATTGGGTTACCATCATCTTGAGAACTGTGTAGGGGCATTTTTTTTACATGAGACATTTGTGGTCAGAAAGAGCACCTGGTTGGAATTCTCTGGGATGGGATGGCTGGTTATAGGCCCGCTGTTGTTATTGCTGTGCCGCCTCCATATGCTTGCAGACAATTGGGACAACCCGATTGAGCCACTGCTGCACCTCTTGTACATATTCCACCAGGAAGCGCAATGGAGGGCTGTTCTTCCCAAGATTCACATCCAGCAGTCCTCACGGTTGGTGAACCCCGCAGATGCTTGGGGCATCTCCCAGAAAGCAAAGAGGATGTAGGGAAGGAGGAGGTTCCAGTTTCAGCCCTCTTCATCTACCATTCATCGGAACATATGCTTGAGGGTCTGATTGAACCGTTGCACCAAGCTGTCTGTCTGGGCAGGGTAGACAGAGGTCCAGAACTGGAGCACCAGTTCTCTGGTGATGTTTTGGGAGGTGGCTTTCTGCAGCAGAACTGCCTCAGGATACTTGGTGGTGTAGTCGAGGATGACCAGGATTTATTGATGATCCCAAGCAGACTTCGGGAGCAACCCTACTAGATCGATGCCTATCCTCTTGAAGGGGATGCCATTAATGGGGAGAGGGGCATGGGCGGTGGCTTTCGGGGCTTCATACACTCGTATTCAGGGCAATGCTGGCAGAAGGTCCGGACATTGGAATCCATACCAGGCCAGAGGAACCGGTCACATAGGGTTGCCAGGGTGTTGTGGATACCAAGGATGGCCGCAGAATGGGTGTTGTGGGCCAGGTGCATTAGGGGCTGGGTTTTGGGTCGTGGCACAACCAGGAGATCACAGGGTTGGCTTCTGCATTCTGCTCTGAAGTACAGGAGGCAATTAGAAACCAGGAAATAGATCACAGGACATGCTGTTCTTGATGCTGTTTGATGTCATCAATCAGACACCTGGCCCCAGCAGCGTCCCCATCATCCTGGGCAATGTAGGCTGGCCAGACCTGGTCTTTGGTGTTGGGTAACTTCTTTTTTCTGCACCAATGGCGTTGGGTCCCAGGGGCTGGTGGTGTGGGGAACACTGGCCAGTCATGCCCGAGTAGGTTTGGCATTCACCTTAACGGCCATGGTTGAGGCCTGAAGGGTTTAGCCCAGGGCTATAGGGATTAGGTCAGGACTGGAGGATTTCAGTCAGGGCTGCAAGGTTTAAGTCAGGGCTTTAGGGTTTAGATCAGGGCTGTAGGATTTAGGTAAGGGCTATACAGTATAGGTAAGAGCTGTATGGATTAGGTCAGGGCTGCAAGGATTAGTGATCCTTAGATAGAGTTAGAGTTTCGGTAGAGATAGTGTTTAGGTCAAGGTTGTAGGGTTTAGGGCAGGTCTGTAGAGTTTAGGGAAGGACTAAAAGGCTTAGCCCACTTCTTTAGGGATTAGGTTAGGGCTGTAGGATTTAGGGCAGGGCTGTAGAGTTTAGGGCAGGGCTTTAGGGTTTAGGTCATGGCTTTACGGTTTAGGTCAGGGTTGTATAGGTTAAGTCAGGGCTTTATGTTTTAGGACAGGGCTGTAGGGTTTAGGTCAGGGCTGTAGTGTTCTTCTATCGCTTCCATCAACTTAAATAATTTCTTCAATGATTTTTGCAGTTCTGACATCACGATCCCATTAGTGAACACAAGCTCACCAACAGTACTGAAGGAAATACAGTCCCAATCTGCCCCATACTTTAAAGAACCATTAGTGCAGTTTTGTAAGAATTTTCTCCTGGCATTATCAACTCAATCACTCTACCATCAAATCCATCCATTTTTTCCCCCATTTGAATTCAGCTGAAAATAAGAGTTTACCAGAATCTGCTGTGTTTTTCCTGCATGTTCTTTGGCAGATATCAACCTTGCTTTCTTATTCTTGAGGCAGGTGAATCGTTTCCATTGCATTACTCTTCCTCTGTTCTCTTGCTCATTGATCCTATTTTGAAAAATTTTGTGCTCTAGCTGTATATTGTAAATCTTACTGATTTCACCTTTGTCATTTTTCTTCACGAGTTTTGTTGATGTGGTGAATAGAGAAACTTACTTGCCTCTTCTTAGTCATCTTTGCAATTACTTTCAACCAGCTGGTTCCAAGGTCATGATTGTGTTGGTGTTTAATCAATTATGTTTCATTTCATTGAGGTCCACTAGCCGCATAACCACATGGTGTAGTTCATCACAACCAGATTAATCTCAAGTGCAAAATTTTTTTTTTTTTTTTTTTTTTTTTTTTTTTTTATTTTTTTTCAAATTTTTTTTTTTTTTTTTTTTTTTTTTTTTTTTTTTTTTTTTGGGATGTTACGGAACGTAGTGGAGTCGGATGCGGGCGCAGATCAAAAGTCTTTATTGACGTATTCCAACACAATGTGATCTTCACATGAACACAGGAAACGCAGCATGAAGCTCAAACCTAACGGCACGTCACGTCACGGCATGTCACGGCACGGCACGGCACGGCACGTCACGTCACGTCACGTCACGGCACGGCACGGCACTCGTATCATGAACATAAACAACTAATCGCGAGCAACGTGCTCAGTAACTTAGGCACTTAAATAACAACGGCAATCAGGAGAAAGCAAACACACCTGTGTTCAGTTCTTGTGAACGCGCACGCTAACCCGGAAGAGCGCGTTCCCAAACAGTCATTTCAAATGAAGCGCCACAGCGACCTCTGGCGGCTGTGACGTCACAGGGGAACCTGGAGCCTATCCCATGGAGCATGGGGCACAAGTCGGGGTACACCCTGGACAAGGTGCCAGTTATATTGATCTTCCTTAAATAATTAGAGAATGTCTTTGTTGAATCATCCATAAATTGTACAAATACATGTAGCAATGTACTACAGGACTACACAGACCTACACAGTCATACACAGGACTACATAAAGTGCATGTGTGCGTACATGCATGCGTGTGCATGTGTGTGCGTGTGTGTGTGTGTGTGTGTCTCTGTGTGTGTGTGTGTGTGTGTGTGTGTGAAGGTCACAGTATGTCAGGCAAGTCCGTTCTCGTGTCTCGTGAGAATGTGGAAACTGGAATCTAGGTCAGCTTTCTGCTTCATCAAATCAGCTTCCTTTTCAGCAAAGGCCAGTTTAGAAGAGGCAGCTTTCGCCTTAGCGTGTGTTTTGGTGGCAGAAAACGTGGTGGTTGAATGGTGGCAGAACTCAGTTTCATGCAGAAATAAATCAGTTTAATGAAGAGTGAAGGAGCTTTATTAACGTTTAAAGTTTATGTGGATTTATTGTTATTTCCATTGTATACAGCTGCGACAGTACCTGGTGAAGTGTAAACATAACATGATAATTAGCTGCAAAACTGCAGGGGGTCAGTACAGCAGGTCAGTATTTTGTTTATGGTGTTTTAGCAGCGATTTAAGAAAGAAATGTGGAAAAGTTGCAGATGTAGTGGAATGGTGTTCATGTGTGAGAGTGTGTGTGTGTGAGTGTGAGTGTGTGTGTGTGTGTGTGAGTGTGTGTGTGTGTGTGTGTGTGTGTGTGTGTGTGTAGGTCACAGTATGTCAGGCAAGTCTGTTCTCGTGTCTCTGATGGAAAAATTCGTCAGAAATGTTGCACTGGCTGAGTCACTGATCTTTTTTTCTCTTCTCTCTCTCTCTCTCTCTCTCTCACACACACACACACACACACACACCAAAGTTAATAATAAAAAAATTGTTCCTAAAACTTGCTTTTGATGACCTGATCATTTATTTCCATGCAAACGCAGATCAGCTTCATTACATGTGGTTTAATTAGTGCCTTAAAATAATTGATAATAAAATGCATCCTAGTTCTAACACAGTTCTGCATTTAATCGTGATATCTGTATTCGAGGATGAAGAGCATGGATCACTTTAATGGTTGTTGATTTAAATCCAGGTTCTCCACCCAATGATAAACCAGGAAACTGACTTCATTAGGGTTTTTAATCAGTTAGTGAGGATATAATCTCAAAGACAGATTAGTGTCATGGGCTGCTGCTGTATTCTCCTTCCATTAAAGGAATCATTCATAAATAACACCTTACAGGTTAAAATAACTCACACAGGATTCAGTTTTGCAATGAGAATTTCTTCCACCATGTGAAACATGCTTGGTATCCGTGATCAGTTTCACCACCTGAGGCTTTGTTTTTATTGGCTGCGTAAAAGAATCACTGATGTGACAGGGTTAACTGTTTACGCAATGCACAATCACTACAAGCTTACAGAAATAATATCACTTACCACCTGGAGGTTCCTGAGTAATCATGATCAACTACTAGTTTTGGGGTACTCAATCCCGGACTCGTACTCAAGTCCAATTATGAATGAATTTGTACTCATCACGGACTCTGGCATCTTGGACTCGGAAATTTTTCAGAGTACAGTCGAGTCTGTGTAACATGAAATGAAAGGTAAAAAAAATTAATAACAAGCTGATTAATTCCATGTACATCCATCCAGGATTTTAACATTAAAAGTAATAAAAGTATGTAGTTTTTTTTAATGAACATCCATCCAATCATCCATCTTCTACCGCTTACTCCTTTTCAGGGTCGCGGGACTTTAAGGGTGGACTTTAAGGGTGATAATTCTGCCTACAAATTATGTTCATAAATCTACTCAAGTGCAAGTAAAAAAATATTATAACATAATATATAACTAAATGCGTTTAGGATGATTAAGCTAAAACGTCACAAAAAAAGGTAAAAGACAAAAAAGGTCCCCAGAACGTCCCCTAAATAGCCTGTCCCCGAACGTCCATGTGTAGGGTCCCCGTGACGTCCTGCGGATGTCCAGACGTTCAAGGGGACATTCACAGTTCGTCCAGCGGCCATTCGGGACACTTAGGGATCTTTTGGTTAAAGTCCTATGAACGCTGTTTTATTTAACTTTTCGGCTAACCTGAAAAAACAGACAGGTGAGGAGTTGTAGGGAACAAAGTACATTTAATTTAATTGAACAATTGTAAAGGTGCTGTGCTCCTTCCGCGCGCGTGTCTGGTTGTTAGCTGTGGCCGGGGTTACTCTGATGGCAATTCTTCTCGTTGGCTTCTAACCTAAAACAACGAAATGAACACATTCAGTAGTGTTATGATTTGATATGTCTAAAATGTTGCCTATCAACCTCTTTACAGGTGAGGGATACAAAATTCTGTGTTAAAACTGAAAAGCATTCAATCAAGTCTCTTTTGAACCTAATATTTTACTTTGTACGAAACATCCCCCAGTGAACGTTACAAACCGGACCAAATGCGTACCTAAGTGGACATTTGCAACGTCCAGAGAACGTCCTCTGTTTGCTGGGTAATTACAATTTAAAAACACTTACACTATTATAAGTTCTTCCGATATAATACATTTAGTAAGTGTTAACATTAAAAGTAATAAAAGTATATAGTTTTTTTATGAACATCCATCCATCTTCTACCACTTACTCCTTTCAGGATCGCGGGGGAACCTGGAACCTATCCCAGGGAGCATCAGGCAAAAGGCGGGGTACACCCTGGACAGGGTGCCAGTTTTTTTATGAACAATAAATTTAAAAAGTAAATAAATGCTTAAATATATTTTTCTTTTACAAAAGCAGGACTTGTCAAACATTTGGTCACTTTTGATATTTTTGAACAGATGATTTTCTGCATTTTATTTTATTTGAGTTAAACTATTATGTTTAATTGTACAATAAATTCATACACGCCTCCTGCAGCAGTTTTAAAATTCATTAAAGATCTAACATCCTGTGCAAAATCACTTAATGCCATTTCTTTGTGAGCCACACCCTTGGACGTCTGCCATGTGGAGATGCTTTGTGATCAAAAGGTCATATTTAACCGTAGAATGATTTAAACACAGGCTGTGATTTGCTGGCTCACCCACATGATCGATTTGTGCAAATTCCACTGGTGGCTTTTCTGGTCGCTTTCTTTCTCCTGGACAGGTTGGTCTGGTTTGAGGTGTTTTCACCCTGAGGCAAGGAATGTTCTGTTAAGTTCTCCCCTTAAACCCCCACCCCCTTTTTCAGGGCTTTAAAAGCAGCCACTTCTCTCCTCGTGCCACTTGTTCTTCTCCAGCTTGAGCAGAAGAGTTCTACATCCTCATCATCATCATGGCCAGCACTTTCTCCAACCGCAGCTTCGTCTCATCCTCCTCCTCTTCTATGAGAAGCAGCTCAGCCATGCTCCTCGGAAGCTCCCGAGCAGGTGGCAGCGTGTATGGAGGAGCCGGAGGGTCCGGCGTGCGCATCTCCACCTCCAAATCAACCTTCGGAGGTGGCTTTAACCTCGCTGATGCTGCCGATTTTTCAGCCAATGAGAAGCTGACGATGCAGAATCTGAACGAGCGTCTGGCCAGCTACCTGCAGAAGGTGCACTCGCTGGAGAAGGCCAACGCTGAGCTGGAGCTCAAGATCCGCCAGTTCCTTGATGGCAAGGCCTCGCCCGCTGCTCGAGACTACTCTGCCTACTTTGCCACCATCACTGACCTCCAGGCCAAGGTATGGCTTTAAATTTCCCACTTCATCTTGTAGTCATGTCATAGTAGAGAGGATATGGTGCACCCATGGAATCCCACAATGCACTGGTTAGTGTTATTAGGATGTAGTGCATAGTGAGTATGGTACTCACTATCACCTTCCCCACTATCTCACTGAAGAAGTTCACTTTAACTCTCCTTAGTGAGAGACTGGTGATGATGTATTTAAAATTAATGAAGGTGTAATTATTACCACGAGCAATTATTCTTTATCATAACCCTGCCCTCAGTGTAACCCCACTTCTCACTCACTCACACTTATATTCTGTAAACCATTTAGGATGACCACAAATTTTAAAATCCATCCTTGTGACATATTTACCCATCACTCTGCACTTTTGCATGTCTCTATACACATTTACATGTTGCTTTCCATTTTTCTCTGTGAACATTTATCGCTTTGTATACACATTTACCTCTTGCTCTGGACATTCACCTATCTGTCTACAGGTTTACCTGATCTCTGCACATTCACCTGTCTGTCTGCATGTATGCTATATATGTATGCGGTATGCTATATTATAGCTATTTATACCGATTATAGGCTATGCAATACGTTATAATAGCAGTAAGTTCCAATTTCACCATATCCTCCCTCATTTGTTTTCAGACATGTTAACCCAATCCCTTTCTCCTACAAGAGGCACGCCCTTCTCTTTGAGCCGATCCCCTCCCCACACGAGGCCACACCTATCTCTTTCATCCAATCCCCTCTCACTACACTCCCATCTATGTCACCCAATTACCTTTCATTACAGGGGTCACACCAGCTCTTTTGTACCTTTTTATACTTGGATATTTTATTGGAAATGAAAACTTGTATATAAATGTTTAACTTTGTGATTATTTTGTAGATTCAGGGTGCCATTGCTGTGAATGGAGGACTGTACCTCCAAATTGATAATGCCAAACTTGCCGCTGATGACTTCAGAGTAAAGTGAGTGTCCAAAACCATTATTTATAAAACTATATAGTGTGCATAAGTCTCTAGTGTACGCAATAGGGAGCAGAACGGTGTCATGTTCTGGTTTAGTATTTTAACAAAAAAAGAAAAGAATTACGCTTCTACTTTAAGTTTATACAACTTCTCTTAGAATAAATGAACACAACCTTGGATGAGTACACCAGCGTGTGTTTTTTCTTCAGGTTGACCTTCTCAGGTTGAGATAACAGGTGTAAAACAGAATTTTTTTATTGTGACAGATACGAGAGTGAGCTGACCATGAGGCAGTCAGTGGAGGCAGACATCTCTGGGCTGAGGAAGGTTCTAGATGACTTGACGTTGGCGAGATCGGATCTGGAGATGCAGATTGAGGGTCTGAAAGATGAGCTGATCTATTTG
Source organism: Ameiurus melas (assembly GCA_012411365.1). NCBI lineage: Eukaryota > Metazoa > Chordata > Actinopteri > Siluriformes > Ictaluridae > Ameiurus > Ameiurus melas. The sequence goes on from CM022774.1 coordinate 583,720, forward strand.
AAGAAGAACCACGAGGAGGTGAGGCGTGATCCTCAACCATCTGCAAAAAGAACCACTTCATTAAACTTACAGCATACAGCACATCACCGTTATCACGCAGTTATCATTTTCACAGTATATTGTAATACATTTACTGCACCTAGACCTCATCAACATTAATACACCTAGAAAGCTTCAACCCCAAAGACATCATTGCTGAGTAATTCCATCACCTCAAGGTGTCTTTGTGGATACAATGCTATCAGTAGCTCACATCTTGACTATGTTCCTGTAGGAGCTCTTGTTGGCGCGTACTCAGATGGGTGGACAGGTGAATGTGGAGGTGGATGCCGCACCACAACAAGACCTGAGTGTCATCTTGGCTGGAATCCGCGAGCATTACGAATCCGTGGCCGCTAAGAACCGCAAAGAAATTGAGGCCTGGTTCCAGACCAAGGTGAGTCTGAATTGGAACGTGTTTAACTCTCAGTGCCCAGAAGTGCAACTTTCTGAGATTTTGAATTGTTTTTGCAATTTTCATCACCACAGAGTGAAACACTGAACAAAGAGGTCGCCATCAGCACAGAAACAATCCAGACGTCGAGATCTGAAATCACAGAAGTCAAGCGCACTCTTCAGAGTCTGGAAATCGAGCTTCAGTCACAGCTTAGCATGGTGAGAGTGTCTTAGACCAAACATTCAAAAACTGATCTTTAATATGAAATAATATAAAATTATATAAAATAATACAATATAATATAATATAATAAATATTATTCATGATTCAAAACTTTCTTAATAATCCTATCTATCCATATGATACAACTTCTCTAATATTTCTGATGTGTATTTTGGCTAATCATGATATGTATTAGCTTGTGTGTAATATTAATATGGCTTTCAGCTAAACCTGTGATGATTTTGGCTAATTCTCTCCATATGATTTCTTGCCTAACCTTGATGCCCCTCCCTTCCTTAAACATGCTTCATCTTCGTGTCTGTTTAGAAAGCGTCTCTCGAAAACACTCTGGCTGAGACACAGAACCGCTATGCACAAATGCTCACTGGCTATCAGGTTCAGGTGACAAGTCTGGAGGAGCAGCTGGTGCAGCTTCGTGCTGATCTGGAGCGTCAGTCTCAGGAGTATCAGATACTGCTGGACATCAAGACCAGACTGGAGATGGAGATCGCGGAGTACAGGAGACTGCTGGATGGAGAAGCCTCCAGGTGAACATTTCACAGAAAATTTTAATTGATTTAGGGAATATTTAGATGTTGTCTCTCCTAACCTTTCTGCTCACTCTCTGTCTTTATTTCATCTTCTAGCACCAAATCTTCCTCTAGCTCCACCACTCAGAAGATTTTGATTGTCACAGAGGAGATGTTGGATGGTAAAGTGATCAGTTCCTCCAGTACTACTGAGAGCAAAACTTTCACCAAGTAAGCATGTTGGGTCTCCAAACATCAACAAGATGACTTCCATCCCTGTGACATGCTTTCGCAATGCTTCCAAAGTAAAATAAAGTCAAGTCAAAGCAGTTCACGTGTCGATTGTTCATTTTACCAAAACTTTCTATGAATCCACAGATCTGGGCCTTTAGCTAATAGAAAAGTTATTAACAAAAAGCTTAACAAGTATGTTTTCAATTGAGACAAAAAGATTAAGACTGTGTCTGTGTCCTAAAAGGCTGTTCCAAATGGCAGTAGGTAAAAGCTCTGCCCCATGCTGTAGTTTTCGTTATTCTAGGTACTAATAAAGAGCTTTCACCTTAAGATTAAAGGAGGCATAGGATAGTGTGTTTGGGATGGGGGGGCATTGAAGGTGGACTTGGGGGGTCAGGTATATTTTAAAGTTATTTAAAGTTGAGTAGCATATCTTTTGGCTTTAATGGCATTTGCTGAGAGGGAAAATATCTGGCTCTACTGAACTACTGCATCAACAGCTGCTTGAATTTGACCAGAAAGAGTTATCTTTAACAGCAAAGACATGGTCTGCGTGAACCCTTTATAATTTTCTACATAAATATGACCTAAAACATCAGATTTTAACACAAGTCCTCTCACAAAAGTGAGTACATCCCTCACATTTTTGTAATATTTGATCATATCTTTAAATGTGACAACACTGAAGTGACACTTTGCTACAATGTAAAGTAGCGAGTGTACAGCTTGTGTAACAGTGTCAATTTGCTGTCCCTCAAAATAACTCAACACACAGACATTAATGTCTAAACCGCTGGCAACAAAAGTGAGTACACCTATTGAGCATTTGTGGGGCATCCTCAAACGTAAAGTGGAGGAGCACAAGGTCTCCAACATCCACCAGCTCCGTGATGTCATGATGGAGGAGTGGAAGAGGACTCCAGTGGAGACCTGTGAAGCTCTGGTGAACTCCATGCCCAAGTGGGTTAAGGCAGTGCTGGAAAATAATGGTGTAACACAAAATAGTCACTTTGGGCCCAATGTGGACATTTTCACTTAGGGGTGTACTCACTTTTGTTGCCAGCGGTTGACATTAATGGCTGTGTGTTGAGTTATTTTGAGTTACACAAGCTGTACACTCTACATTGTAGCAAAGTGTCATTTCTTCAGTGTTGTCACATGAAAAGATACCATCAAATATTTACAAAGATGTGAGGGGTGTAATTACCTTTGTGAGATGCTGTAATTTTATACGCTCTCTCTTTAAAAAAAAAAAAAGAAAGAAAAAAACAGTGAAGAATATTGCATTAGCTTTAGAACACCAAAATGACTACTATATATTATATACTTGTCATGATGAGTCCTTGGCAGCAGATGCAAAATGCTGAAGTTATCTTATTGAAGGGAAACAACCACGGGGAAAAATACAAACTAGGAATCATCATTATTTGCAATTTAATAACTAGAACATAAACTCTAAGGAAAAAAAAAAAGGACTCAATAATCAAAACACAGTGACTCAACAAAAGCCGAAAGAGTAGGGGGGGACAAACAACTTAAATAGAACACTAATCCAGCAGGGGAAATAACAAAACACCTGGGTATGATTAGACATGAAATGGGAAGAGACAACAGAAGAAGAAGTGCTGCCATGACAGTCACTGCCCTCTAGTGGCCAAAGATGGAATTGCCCCTGTGGGCCATGACAATACATCCATTCATCCATCCATCCATCCATCCATCCATCTTCTACCGCTTACTCCTTTTCAGGGTCACTGGGAACCTGGAGCCTATCCCAGGGAGCATCGGGCACAAGGCGGGGTACACCCTGGACAGGGTGCCAGTGCCTTGACAATACTTTAAATGTATATGCAGTACTATACAGTGAGTGTTGCGTTACAGTAATTATTATTATTCACTGTTAAAGTGACTAGCTGCCAACAGTGTCACCAGTATTTTAAAAGCTTGTATAAAAGCCTGGAAGGGTCAAACATTGTATACTTGTGACTTTGATGAAGATCAGATGACATTTTATGACAAATTAATGCAGGAAAGCAACTAATTCCAAAGGATTCCCATACTTTTTCTTGCCACTGTATAATGTGTACAGTACAGAATATATTATGGAGAGTCCTCATGAACCAGAAATACCAACGTGTGTGTGTGCATGTGTTAGGGCCTGGTAATATTGCCTAAATTTTACAAATACAATTGTGTGGAAAAAAAAACAGAGTATGCTAAAATTGTAGGATATATATACAGTACTTTTGTTACATGTAACACATTTCTCTCGTGGGGTGGGGTGAATTTGGTGGTGCCAACACTGATCTTGCATACTCAGCAAATGTGCAGTTGCGCCCCTGGGAACATGTTTAACTCTTAGTACTCAGAAGTGCTTCATACTGAGATTTTTTGTCATGTTTGTCTTCACAGAGCGCAGCACTAAGCAAAGCGGTCACCACCAGCACAGAAACTCTCCAGAGCGCTAGATCTGAAATCACAGAAGTCAATGCTAAATACAGATATAGAAGAGATCCATTTGTCAGAGTAAAGAGTGAAAATCGAACAGCTATTAAACATAAACGGTAAGGTTTGTGTCATGCTAGCATCCAAACAGGTAAATCTTAGTCTTGTTAACAGGCTAAATTCTTGATAAATAAACTATATTCAGGAATGGATAATACTTGGGTATGTTAAGTTTTGTTAAGTTACATTTAAATGATGTACACTTAAATGTGTTAGCTTTGCTAGCTGCTAAAGTCTTAATATTTTCATTTATCTGCTTAAATCAGCTAGCTAAGTTGTGTAAATTAGCTTGATAAATTAGTTAGCTACTAAAGATTTGTCATTTTGCTAGTTGAATTAGCTAGCTAGTTAATTTTTATGCTAATAGGCCTTAGCATTTATTCTAAAAGAGAAAATATTATTTAAAAATATATATATATATAAAAAGTTAACCAGCCAGGCAAATTCTAGGTTTGTCTGAGTCCATATAACTTAGAGAGCTTGTGAGTCAGGTGATGAGCTTGTGGTCAGCTATTTTCATCAGTTAACAATATGATCAGCAGCAACAGTGACTGAATGTGAATGGCGACCAATTAGCATGATGCACATATCATCATGCTAATTAGTTGCTACCAGCCAAGATCAGGATCACAAAATAAAACATCTGTCTTCTGTACCTGCAGGTTCTGTCCAGCAGAGAGAGATATTCTCTCACTCTCTCACTCTCACACACACACACACACACACACACACACACACACACACACACACACACACACTTCTATATACCTTGTCAGATATTCTCTCATTTCTTCGTACAGCTTTACATTGTATAGGAAATTAGATATTTATAATTACAAAGTATACATAACGTATATTATTTGTAGTATTGTTGTTTTGTTGAGGTTTTTTACGTGGGTTTTTGTTGCTGTTGTTACTGTTTTTTTTCTTGTTGTTTTCTACTAGTAGTAGCAGCAATAGGAGTAGTAGTAGGGGAGAATTAGTAATAGTAGCAGCAATAGTAGTAGTAATAATACTAATAGTAGTAGTAAGAGAAGTAATAGTAGTAGTAATAGTAGTTGGTTTGTTAGTTATTGCTTTAGGTTTCTCATTATTTTCTCCATATTTTCTGCTTAACTAAATAAATTATTATTATTATTATTATTATTATTTATTATTATTTATTATTATTATTATTATTATTATCTCTGTACGTAATATCTCTCTCTCTCTCTCTCTCTCTCTCTAACTTTGTGTCTCTCACTCCCCCTCTCAGGGTTCAGGGTGTAGTCAGAATTGAACAGATTTAGCAGATCAGCACTGAGCACATTAATTTTATTATAAACTACAACTTTGACCCTGACCTGAACACCCATTAAACTTTACCATCTACTTTAGTACACATATTTGTTTATAAACTACATAAAATCATGCAGAATAGGTTTTTGTCCTTTTTTGAGCACAGTGTTCCTGCCTGTCTGATCTCGTCCTCATTCCTCTGCTGAGTTTTTGACATCTGATGAAACTGTACACTGTTAGCATAGGGGTGGAAACAGGGGTGAGAATAAGGTGATGATTTCACCTTGTCAGTATGCTTCTAACTTGTGTTTGCATGTTCATTTTTCTTTGCAAGTGCCTTACTGTTTATTATCGTGGAGATGCATAACATACTTGAGAGGCCCAAGGCATACTGTGCCACCAAAAAACCCCACACAACCCATTAAATGTAAATGGCTGAAACATATAATCAATCCATAGCATCAAACTAATGCAACTCACCATACACTCCCTTGAGTGAACAAGTCCTTCTTCCATTTTTCATTTTTCTTTTTTGTTCCGATCCGTTCTCAGGGAACAGGGTTATATCCGAAACCCAGATGTTCTCTTTTAAAAAATACCCACTCTGTCAGCTGAGGGTATGGCCTGTTCAAAAAGACTGTTGCCTTCAAAGCTGACCAGCAGCTGCTCTGACATACACCACTAGGCAGAGCGGTGGACATAAATACAGAGAGCCCTTACGGGACACAGTCGCTGCAGTTTCTCTTGTTCTGGTATGAGGAACAGTGGAGGGCAGAAAGCTTGCAACACTACTGGCTGGGCAGTAGATGTAGGGACTTTAGGAATATAATCGGGATTATGGTACAGGAAGGCCTTGGCTAATCCAGTGGTGAAGTCAAGGCAGGAAGGGGCAACAGAGAGCTTGTACATCTCCTACTTACTTGAGAGATGTTAGGGCCAGCAGAAGAGCTTTAGAAAAAAAAAAGCTAACTTTAGAGTCAGAAGTTTCTCAGAAGCGTCTCTGAGGCTGACACTAAGGCTTGAACGTGGCACCTGACAGACTTTCCAGGACCACAGAGAGGTCCCAGGAAATATGTGTGGTCTGCAGATGTACCTTAGCCACCTAACCCCATGCATACCCCTCGAAGTTAGAGGATGTTGCCCCACAGAGGCTCCATCAAGATGGGCATGGTGGCCACGTAGACCCTGATTGTAGGAGGAGCCAACCCCACTGAGAAGCGTCCTTGTAAGGACTCCAGGACTGTAGCTATTGTGCAGTTCGCTGGGTCTAACTGACGTTCCACACACCATGAATCAAAAAGTTACCACTTGAACGCTTACAGTTTTGTCGTGGATAGTGTTCTAGCGTTCAATATGGTCTCTACAACCTCAGTTGTGAGACCAGAATCTATGAGCTGGTGCCAGACCCACAGTTTCCATAGTTACAGTCGAGGGTGATAAATCAGCCCTCTGGCTTGAGACAGTAGATCCCTGCGGATGGGAATCTCAGAAAGTGTGCCGTCTAGCAGGGATATTGTCTCTGAGAATTGACATATTCAAGCTGGACTCTGACATATTCGAGCTGGCCAATAATAAGGTGCTACTAGCAGCAGACATAGACCGTCTTGGCGAACTCTCACTAGAACTTGTGGGAGCAGAGTGAACTAGGGAAAAGCATATAGATGCAACCTCAGCCTCATGTGCACCATGGCGTCCATCCCTAATGCTGCCAGAGGAGTGAGGGCGAACCACAGCAGGCAGTGTGTTGTCTCCTCAGAGGTAAATACATTCACACCCACTTGGCCAAACCTCTGCCATATGGACTCCACCACTTCTGGAAGGAGTCACCAATCCCTGGGCCTCAGCCCCTGCCTCAACAGGATGTCTGTTTCCACATTCCAGTTGCCCAGAATGTACATTGCACTCACTGAAAACCTTCCCTCTGCCCAGAGAAGAATTAGTTGCACCTGCCTGAACAGGGGGCGGGAAAATAATCCATCCTGGTGGACACCCCTAGAGTGTGACATAAATCTTGAAACTGGGGACACTTCCAGATTCTCAGTGCATGTAGGCATCGCCACATGACACTGATTATTTTCAGAGGTTTCGTATTTGGACGAAAGCCCCAACTTCTCAGCCACCACTGAAACAGTCTCCTGTGCAATAGGCCCAATGACATTGGCTGCTGCTGCCATAAGCTAACAGACTCTCATAGAGACTGGAGAGGATGTCAAGATCCAGCTTTATCTTGCTCAGTGTTAATAGGATTGACCCTACGCATGTTGGGTGATAGAAATGCCCTCATCATAGTAGAATCCTTATAACCCTGAGAAAAGTTGTCCACTGCACTGGTGAAAGCATACTTTTCTGAGGTTCAACCTGAGCCCCAAGCTCTTCATGTGGGCGAGAACAACATCTCGATGTTGAACCACCAGTTCCCTGGATCATGCTAGAATTAACTAGTCATCCAGTTAGTTTAGTACACGGATGCCCTGGAGTCACAATGGAGCCAGAATGAAACCATGCACTTTGTGAAGGTGCAAGGGGATAAAGCTAGCCCGAAGTGAAGAACCCAATCTTGTTATGCGTTGCCTCCAACGCAAACTCCAGGAACGTCCTGTGACTGGAGTATTTCTATGTAGAAATATGCACTTTTTAGATCTATCGTCACAAACCAGTCCTCAAACTGAATCTGGAGAACAATAAGTTTGGCCATCAGCATCTTGAACCTGTATGTCTGAAGAGTATGGTTCAGATGATGCAGATCTAAAATTGGCTGCATTCTCCTCTGTTTTGCAGACCAGGAAATAATGGCTGTAAAAACCTAACTCCATCAGGAAACGGGGTGCATGTTCTATGGCCCCTTTGTCAAAGAGGGATATTACATCCTACGCTAACATCAGGCTCTGCTCTGTGCTGACTACTGTGGTGAGCACACCTCTGAACCGGGGGTCGGGCTCTGAACTGGACCCGGTAACTTGGTGGAGACACATTTGGCAGAAGTTTCCACACTGCTAAATGTTAACTTTTCCACAATCTTTTGGAGGGAAAGCATTAGATTTTCATTGCTCTGTGACAGCTTGCTGACCAGAGAACAGTGAAAACTTGGGACAGCCTTGGCTACGGGAGGCCCTACAGTAGCACTGGGGGCTAACTACCCTAACAAACTCATGTCCCCTGATACGACCCTCCATGGCCCCTCAGGACTGTTCATCTTTTGTCTGCTTGGCCTTTATGAACATTCTCAGATCAAGCCTAGTAGCAGGTTCACATGGCTGTCTGCGGGGGTTGGCAGGCTGCCATACTCACCTTCTGTGCCTCCCTCGCACTAGCACTGGCACAACTCGACACAACAGGGAAGGAACTGGTTGAATGCCGCTCACTCAGCAGGTCTGCTTGGTATGCATGAAACACCTTTTTATTTGCCATTGTCTGCGGTGACCCACAAGCAAGACTACTTCTGCATAGGCCTTGCCCATCAATGACAAGGTGCCTTACATGGCTTGGCTGGTAACGGCAACCCCCCTAAATTACCTGCCATAGATGGAGAGAGGCTCGCAAGCGCCTCCTCCACCTTCAGCATAGCTAAATAGCCATGCCATTCATTCCCCACAATGGCTGAACAATCCTACATCACGGGATTATAAATACGGTTCATGCATGGTTTCCCCCAGAAGCCTGATATTTTCTCATGCACTTCTGGGAAAAAAAAGAAGTGCATGACAAAATATAAGTTTTCTGCAGTGTGAAGGATTTATTTCACTGGGGAGACAAAAGCTCATCCAGCCTTAGTAATCACTTCAAGCAGCTCTTTATATGCAGCTCTCAGTTTTTATCACACCCTTCTGGCACCTTGGAGTCAGCGAGGAATTGTGTGTTGTGTGTGTGTGTGTGTGTGGTTATTTTTTCTACTTTCCATAGCGGAAGGAAGAGTCACGATGCAGGATCCAAAATCCAGCTGAGAGTCAGACCCGGAAGACAGAGCAAGTGGTAGAGCAGAGCCCATCTCCGGCTCTAGATCCATATGAGATCCCCTGGACCTGAGATTTGCGTGACGGGTTGCGTGTGGAGCTGCCTAATGTAGGTGTTCACAATGTGCACAGTCAGACCTCTTGAGGGCTGCTGTTGCATGCTCCATCCTTAGACACTTCACACAGAAAGTGTCTAGTCCTCCCCATGATGAAACAGGAAGAAGACATAACACACTTCCTGAATTCTCTCTCGCTCATTCTTCTTCTCTTTTTTAAACGGATAAAAAAGTCCAGAGATTTTGAGAAAAGATAGAGCGGAAATGAAGCATCTTTTTGTTTTTGTTACACAAACGACCAACATGCAGTTTCGCTGAAGATAATAAGGTTGACAGCGCGGTTCACAGGTGTCGTTTATATATCATGCAACGTGCTTAATTGCCACATCACCTGATCACGGCAGGCCTATAAATAGCCATGATTTTACAGAAGCTTCAGATACCAGTCACGCATCGAGGGCACTTCCCACTACTCGAGGGCACTTCCCACCCCGATGCTAACGCATTGTGAAGTTTCCTTCTCAGGAATGAATGAAAGTAACTTATTTCCAAAGACTCTGTATATATGAGAAAATGTCTTATTTATTAACTACACATTAGCTGCAATATTTTCACTGGGTATAGAATCTCTTACTGCAAACCAAATCAGACAAAACATTTTACCAAAAAGTGGAAATTTTTAGCTTATTTGATCAGCTGGTGATTGTAATTAAAGGGTAAGGGTCATGGCAGTGTAAAAATCAGTACAGTAACATGTTACGCTTTAATGACTCTCAGACTGTAATGACCATTACAGTAATCTCTGTAACGAGTGAACAGTCATTACAGCATAACACTTATTACAGTGTAACCATCATTACCTTGTAATGGTCACTGCAGTGCAGCTGTATGGGGTTCTAGATCCTAACTTTCTAGATCTACTATTCTACTAATATGATCTACTGTACTGTGTTAGTGTATTAGTGGTGTTTGGTACATGTGGAAAGTGATCTCACTGAGAGTGGTTTCAGGTGAACAAGTCAGTACAGACTACTGCATGTTCTTCATGCCTTGCCTTCGTGGGGTGTAGTCTGTTGTCACAGAATGTCACTGTGTTCAATTCATGAACATATAAACAGCTTGGAAGTGCAAAGAGACAAAAAGCCCACAGATAACCTGCAGTGATTCATCACCTGAAATACAAGTGCAAGCATTAACGTGAACTTTCTGGTCACTATAGATCATTTCTAACTGAGCGCCGTAGTCAGAGTCTGCAACTTAAGTCCAAATGTTAAGTAAATATTTGTTACTGATGTTTTAAATTATTGTAATTTTATCCATTAAAGATTCACTCCTCAAGATCAGAAGTGCCTCTGATTAAGATCCATCTCCTTTGATAATTTCAAGGACTTTAAAGTAACAATATTATTAAGTAATTAACTTATAGTGTCTTATTTATGTATTTATTAATGTAATATTGAAATATATTCATGAGTGTATTTCACTCATATTTCATGAGTGTATTTATATCCAAAACATATTTCAATTATTCAGTTCAGACTCACGCTCACTGGTGCTGGACTCCAGTAGTAAACTGCATTCACAGTGATATTACCGTGTACCTCTGTGCCACAATAAATATTTAGGTTGAATTATATATTTGTTTAAATACACAAAACAGATACTGCTAGCATTACAATACTGTGTAAGCTGTTTTTTAGTGGTTTTGCTGTAATATACATTACAGACTCATACCACTGCTATGCTGATGATACCCAGCTCTATTTGTCCTTCCAGCCTGATGATCCGTCCGTCTCGGTATGAATCTCTGCTTGCCTGTCGGACATCTCGGTCTGGATGAGGGAACACCACCTTAAGCTCAACCTGGCAAAATCTGAGCTTCTCGTCATCCCAGTTTCTCCCTCAGTCAACCACAACCTCACTGTACAGCTCGGCTCAACCACACTCAAGTCAACCAGGACGGCCAGGAACCTTGGGGTGATTCTCGATGGCAGCTTGATTTTTACAGACCATCTCTCAACAACTGCACGGTCCTGTAAGTTCATTCTGTACAACATCAAGAATATCAGACCCTACCTCACCGAACAGGCTAGACAGATACTAGTCTGTAACTACTACTCTTGGGCCTCCGAGCAGATCCATCAAACCCCTTCAGAAGATTCAGAATGCAGTAGCATGCCTCGTCTTCAACCAGCTCAAGAGAACCCATGTCACACCCCTCTTCATGTTGTCGCCAGAATCAAATTCAAGGCCTTGATGCTCACCTACAAGACCTTGTCTGGAACAGCACCCTCCTACCTCAATTCTCTCCTGAAGGCTTACATTCCCTCTCGCAATCTGCGATCGGTTAATGACCAACACTTAGTATTTCCTACACAGCGTGGCGCAAGGTCCCTTCCAAGAACATTCAAACTAATTGTCCCTCAGTATTGGAATGAACTTCCAACCTCAATCCAGAATCACAGAATCTTTCACCCTCTTCAAAAAACAACTAAAGACCCACCTCTTCTGTGAACACCTAACCAACCACTAAAAATAAATAAATTAATAAATTAATTAATTCTCATTTTTATATCGCTTTGTATAAAAGCGTCTGCTAAATGAATAGATGTAAATGTAAACATGAAACTTGTGTGTGAGAAGTCTCTCTTTCTCTCTCTCTCACACACACACACACACACACACACACACTTACATTAAGAAGAAAAAAGCATGTTGACAGAAAGAGCTTGAGGTAAGATTAAACAGTGATTTATGAAGGGTGGAGAAGAAAGGATCCATCACTGTGTGAAAGCATGTCAAAGTGTGTTTGTATCTGTGAACTGTTTGTGTGTGTGTGTGTGTGTGTGTGTGTGTGTGTATGTGGGTATGTATGTGGGTGTGGTTCCAACACACCCTGAATTAAGATAAACGACAGAGCAATTCAGCACTATAATTAATCACAGTCACAGACAAAGACTGTGTGTGTGTGTGTGTGTGTGTGTGTGTGTGTGTGTGTGTGTGTGTGTGTGTGTGTGTGTGTGTGTGTGTGTGTTACTCATGACCTGCTGAACTGAACACTCTGATCTTGCTTATTAAAACATAAACCGCAGTGTACACAGCAGCACTGTTTTTTTTCCCACTTTAATACAGTAGTGGGTGTGTCCCACTTTAAATTGTGTGATATAGTCATACAGCTCACTACAGAACCCACATCACATGAAAAATTCCAGAGAGAAATTGTTCATTTATAAATTAGTAGTTTTAAGTTCTAGGCAATTTTTCAAACTGATTCTTATGAACTGATTCAGTTTCACCTGGGGGAATATACACCCACCAAATTATACCAAATTAAATTCTACTTGATGTCTGCATGTTTAATCTTGCACAGTAGCTATGGGTTCTGCTTCATGTCTTCTGAGCACTAGGGGCAGTGAGAATTACCTGGTATCTTCACCCCTCCTGTTCCCATGTTAGCGAATGAGACAAACTTACATCTCCACAAATAATTTCTGGGAATAGTGTGCAGTTGACCCTGATACCTCCCTCAATATTTTTCCTTACGATAAATGTGTTTTATTCGAGTTATTTGGTGATCAGTAAAAGGTTGTTGTTGATTAGGCGATTCACAGTTTTGGAAATGACACACACTTTCCAACACACACCTGAGGCTCTGGTCAGTTCTGTAGCAAAGCTGTATCCTGGTCTGCTGTCAAAACTGTTCTAACAGAACCTCAGGAGGAAATTCTTTGTGATTTTTCCGGTATGTTGTTCATTTTGATGGCTAAGCTGCAGCTCATTGTACTAATATTGCAACTAGCAAAACAGCAGAGTGAATGAAGTGATGGCATAAACAAACCAAGGCAGCTAATGCTAGCTAAATTTCATAACAATTTAATATTGACTGTATGATCTTAGAAAACACTAAGTAGCTTGGTAAGGTTAATCAGTTACTCCTTTTTTTTATAATAATAACTACACTGAGAGAATGAGCGGAGCATAAAAGAGCACTTCTACATTCACATGTATAACTTACTGCAGGTTTCACAGATGGACATCATGGAGAAAATATGTTGTGTTGAGTGTAAATGTTGACTGTTGCTTACCAATATATTTTCAATCGGTACATTACATTATCTACTTATACTTACATTACTTTGATTAACATGACAACTAACATAACCTAGCTAGCAAACAGTAGCTCAGTCAATCATCACTCAAAGCTCTATAATCTTCTCCTACCAACAGTAAAATTAATATGCTTGACAAAAGCTATGAATAATCATTTACGGTTTTAATACATAGTTGAAAATAGGTCCTGTGATTCATTTATTTGTCCATAGCGGTCCAAACAAAAAAAAACTTCAGAAGGTGGGCTTCATTTTATTTTGGGGATTTCATTTGGACTAGCTTTATTGTGGCCTTTAATTGATGGCCCATTGAGACATTGCTACCTGTTAACAATCTATATTAGTATTTGTTATGCGTAGTATGAGCTGTGTAGAGATTTGGATAAGGTGGTGACATCATGTCTCTCTTACTGCAGTAAGGTTAGTTGCAAACTTAGACATTTTTGATATTTCTATGCTATATGTATTGAGTGTGACTTCAAAATGAGTACCAACTACACCCATTTTGTCGAGTTGGGAAACCGATTCGGAGTTGGTACTGCGTTTTCTCACTGCGAGGATCTGTGTGACTGAAGCTTTAGGGAGTCTGCGGAAATAAAGAAAAGTGTGAAAGGTTTGACATTTCAGGAAGATCTTGCTGCACAGGAGTTATGCAATGCAAGCCACTCTAACTACGTGGATATAATTAGAACTTGTCAAGTGACCTAAATGAGTGCTTTTTATTTGAAACTATGTGTAATTGCAAAGAGATCCAACTCACTAGGCAAATGTCAAAAAACAAAGAACAGGCAGTGGGTCAGGTGATGTTCAAACCAGAAATAACACACATGAATGTAAGTCTTGGTATGTCAGGTGAATATACAGAGCTGAACAAATACTTTACGAGGTGAAAGTGCAGTGAGGGTGCTTATACACTTCAAGGCGTCCATGTTTATAGGTGGAGGTGCATTGTGAGAAGTGGAGTTCAGTGAAGATTCTGGTGTGGATATGACACTATGCTAAAGCTGTATATGGTCATTGTACTGTGAATGCTATCTTGCTGTGGGCTCATAACGTTATTACAACCTTCCTAGAAGGTGCCTTAGATCCTCACAGAGCTGGTACCACGATCCTCACAGAGCTGGCATCAGATTTAACAGACCTGAACAGGTTTCTGATAACCTTCGTAAGGTGACTTTGGACAGAAATCCTGCAAGGTTGCTCCAAAATCATCCGGCATAAACGCCAAGCTTAGCTGATGGATGGGTGATTTGCTCAGTGGCCTTGAAGGATTTCTGCCCAAGGTCATATCACAGAGTTTTGGATTAACTCTGCAGCGTTCCATGAAGCAGAATTTTCAGAAGGTTTCATTGCTGTGTCCTACAGGTAGTCCAGGTAGTGAATGTGCAGGTTCTTATGTGTCTACTTTACCTGTTTGTTTTCTTTTTTCTTTTTTTCTTTTTTACAGATTATTATAATAATTTAATTACAGTGATTGTTAAAAGGAAACCACAAACCTTCTACTACACAATGAAAAGCACTCATCGCTCAACAACTTAGACAATAATAATTATGTTGTACTTATGTTATGTTAAACATGATGTGTTTGTGGTTACCGTGTTTGTGGTTACCGTGTTCACACCTCCAGGTTGGGGGTTTGATTCCCGCCGCTGCCTTGTGTGTGTGTGTGTGTGTGTGTGTTTGTGTGGAGTGTGCATGTTCTCCCCGTGCTGCAGGGGTTTCCTCCGTGTACTCCGGTTTCCACCTCTAGTCCAAAGACACGCATGGTAGGCTGACTGGCATTTCCAAAGTGTTCTTAGTGTATGAATTGATGTGTGAATGTGTGTGATTGTGCCCTGTGATGGATGTTTCACCCTGTCCAGGGTGTACCTCGCCTTGTGCCCCATGCTCACTTGGATAGGCTCCAGGTTCCCCATGACCCTGTAGGATAAGTGTTATAGAACATGGATGGATGTCACAATGCCAGCAGATGGCACTGTGGCCCCGGTCAGGTCACGTTACCGTGGTTTTGCTCACGCATTTCCTTGTTTTGATTTGTCACGGGTGTTCGTGTTTTTGGCTTAATGAGCACTAGGATTTAAACGCATTGGTTACTGAGTACATCGCTCGGTATTAGATAGATTAATGCTAGTGATTCTAGCAGTTTGGTTCACAAGTATTATGTGTTGTAGCGGTTTCCTAGTTTTTCTATGCTACGTTTTGATTTGAGTTTTCATATTTATGTTTAATAAATATAAAGGCACCTGCCTCCGTTCCCATCTACAACCGTCTGACAGAATACCGAGCCACTTACGGACGCAGCAGATCAACAAGATGGACGCCTTGTTTGATAGGTATGCGGAATGGTATCTCGGAGAAATGGAGCGGCTTGCTCAGACAAAACGCTTGCTCGGAATACCACCGCAGTACAGTTCATGCACCATACCACACCCAACGTTCGTAATGGAATATGCCGACAGGTCACGCCGACAGGAGGGGGAGTCTGTGGTCGGGGCTGAGACCAACTCCCACCCTCCCTCCCGGATTATGATGCTCGCTCAGCCTCCTTGCTCTGCTGCGGACGCCGCTCAGCCTCCCTGCTCTGCTGTGGACGTCGCTCGGCCTTCCTGCTCGGCTGTGTACATCGCTCGGCCTTCCTGCTCGGCTTTGGACATCGCTCAGCCTTCCTGCTTTGCTAGGGACGTCGCTCTGCCTCCATGCTCCGTGGAAGACATTGCTCCTTATGTCGCTCCCCCATCCTGCTCCACGGAGGATATAACCCCCTCCCCCCCCGGGCTCAGCGGAGGGCGTCGTTCCTCCCTTGAGCCTCACGGAGAGCTTAACTCCTTCCCCTGGCCTTGCGGAGAACCTCGCTCCCCCCTGGAGCCTCACGGAGAACCTCGCTCCCCCCTGGAGACTCACGGAGAACCTCGCTCCCCCCTGGAGCCTCGTGGAGAACCTTGCTCCACCCTGGAGCCTCGCGGAGAACCTCGCTCTCCCCTGGAGCCTCGCGGAGAACCTCGCTTCCCCCTTGAGCCTCGCGGAAAACCTCGCTCTGTGCTCCTGCTTCGCCGAGGACGTCGCTCCACAGCCTTGCGTTCCTGAGCCACCGGGGGCGGTGCCCTGACTTTCAACTCTGGTGGGCATGCTGTCTCGTCCATCCACTGGTGGACGGAAGCTGCCTAGGGTCCAGTGGCAGAGAAAGACAAACCGCACACAGGTCCCGGACCCCCGTTGCAGGGGGTCTTGGTGCTCCGTGAGGAGCACCCTTTGTAGGGGGGTTCTGTCAAGATATGGCCAGCAGATGGCACTGTGGCCCCGGTCAGGTCATGTGACCGTGGTTTTGCTCGCGCACTTCCTTGTTTTGATTTGTCGCGGGTGTTCGTGTTTTTGGGTTAATGAGTACTAGGATAAGTGTGCCATAAGGGTTCATGCAGTTATACAAGGTACATGAACATATATATTGTGTGTATATATATATAAGTATACTCAGTATATATATAAATATATATGTTTCGCATTTTTAATGTAGGTATATGTCCTTGACTGGTCATAAAAAGTAAAAGTAGCTTGCAGTCAAAAAAGTGTGAGCATCCCTGATCTAAAGGAACTGTATGATCTGGTTAACCAGATGAAAATAACATCCACGTCACTTGATGTTGTTCCCTCTGTGATTATAAAAGCTTTATAAAAACTTTTTCTGAAATTGGCCCCAGTATCCAAGTGTTGATAAATTCATCTTTGGATGCTGGGGTGGTTGTTTTGAGCATGCTATGATTCAACCTTTGCTTATGTTTTGGATGAAGTTTGCTTTAATAATTGGCCCGTCTCTAAGCTATCGTTTCTGTCAAAGCTGTTAGAGAAAGTAGTAGCAATTTATCCTGTTTTTAAATTAAGCCAAGTTATTGGAACCTTTAAAATCTGGTTTCACTGCTTATCATAGCATGGAGTCTGCTTTGTTAAAAGTGTAAAACTTTCACTGGCGGTGGATGTTGGAAAAAATACTGTTTTGATGCTACTAGATCTTACAGCTGCCTTTGATACTGTAGAGCTTAACATATTTCTTTGGAGCTTAGAGCATCTGTTTGGTATCAAGGGTACCGCCCTACAATGGTTCAGCTCATATCTTAAAGACAGGTCCTTTTCGGTATTCATTGGGTAATTTCTCCTCATCTTCTGCTCCTATTATTAGTGTTGTACATCAAGGCTCCATTCTGGGTCCAATTCTTTTTAACTTACATATGCATCCATTGGGGAATATTATTAGGGCACACAATGTCTCTTTTCATTTATATGCTGATGATACCCAGTTGTACATACCATTGAAAGCTGGTGACATTCAACCTGGACTGTCTTGGCGATATTAAAAAATGTTTAACAAATAATTTCCTCCAACTAACTAGGCCACCTGAGATTTAATGAGCTTCATAGCCATTTCCCCTCAATTTCTTCCCAGGTTAGGAACCTTGGTATCATGCTGGATCAGAATTATGCTTAACCAAGCAAATAAATTCGGTCATTAAGAATGTGTTTATCAACTGCATATTATTTCTAAACTTAAAACATTTTTAGTTTTTCCAAGGATTTGGAGAAGGTTATTCGTGCTTTTATCATATTGTGCTTAGATTATTGTAATTCATTATACTTGGGTCTTCCTCAGTGTCACGATTCCTCTGGGAAGCAGCACGATTTGAGCATACGCTTTGAGCATATGCCTGCTTCCTCAGTGTTGACAACGATGACATTCCGACACATGTATAACCACGTGTCCTGTGTTGTTATTGTTGATGTCATGTCTCCGCCCCATTTTGTTATGTCTTGTCATGTGTCACGTGTGTTAGTGTATTGCCCACAGCTGTTAGCGGTTGCGGGTCTAATGACTGTGTGTATAAATACAGTGAGCCATGCTACACATGGCACAGGTAATTAGATGTGGATTAGATAGATCAACATAGTTGATAGATAGATTTTGTAAATGTCAATGTAGATAGCGATTATAGAGTCTTCATTTCATGCCATGTTTGTGCCTTAGCCATAGCCAAAGCCTTAGCCATAGTCTTAGTCATTGCCTTAGTCATTGCCTTAGTCATTGCCTTAGTCATTGCCTTGTTAGCATTACATAGCTTCGTGTCTTTGAGTTAGTCATGTTTTATGTTTCTGGTTTCTTTTCTGGTTGTCCTCATCTTTATAAATAAAATGCACCATTCGAACTGCACCTGCATCCATCCTACTTCCCTGACGTCATGCCGCATGACACTCAGTCATCTCTGGCTCATCTCCAGATGGTTCAGAATGCAGCTGCAAGGCTGCTGACAAGGGCAAAGAAATTTGTTTGTGTCACCCTCATTTTAGCATCATTCCATTGGCTCCCGGTCTATTTTAGGATTCAGTTTAAGATTATGTTGTTTGTTTTTAAAACTTTTAATGATCAAGCTCCTTCCTATCTCAAAGATCTTCTTACACCACATTCATCGAACAGACTTGTAAGATCTTCTGATTTTTTTTGCATGTTCCTCAATCCCAGTTAAAAACTAAGGGAGATAGAGCTTTTTCAGTTGCTGCCCCACGTTTATGGAATCAATTACCACTGGACATCCGCCTCGCACCTTCTATTACCACTTTTAAAGAAAGGCTGAAAACATATCTCTTCTTCCAGGTTTTTAATCTAATTTTTACTATTGTATATTATCTGTCTTTATTTTGTTTTAATTCTGTTTTCTATTTTACTTTTCTTTACTCTCTTCAGCACTTTGGTCAGCTTCGCTGTGTTAAACATGCTTTATAAATAAAATTTAACTTATTTAAATTTAATTTAAAAATGAAACTTAATTACAGTGTTGGGTATGTTACTCAAAAAAAATATCCACTACACATGACTAATTACTACTTTAAAATTGTAATCTGATATTATATTACTGACTCCTGCATGTAAAAAGTCATCAGATTACTGTCACACTTTCAAGGTTGAGACAGATGCAAGTGCAGAATTATCAAAAGAAAGTATCAAAGTTCAAAGAAACAAACAACATACAAAAGACACTACACACTAAAAGGTTTCATCCTTGGACGAAACCCCCAACTCCTCAGCCACCACTGAAATGGCCTCCTATTTAATAGGCCCAATGGTATGATGTTGGCTGGCCATAAGCTCCAATAGTCTCCCATAGAGACTGGAGGGGATGCCAAGATCCAGCTTTATCTTGCTCAGTGTTGATAGGATTGATCCTATGCATGTTGGGGATTGAAATGCATCGTAGTAGAATCCTTATAACCCCTAGAAAAGTTGTCCACTGCACTGGAGAAAAGCATACTTTTCTCAGGTTCAACCTGAACCCCAAGTTCTTCATGTGGGTGGGGCGGCTGTGGCGCAGGTGGTAGAGCGGGTTGTCCACTAATCGTAGGGTTGGCGGTTCGATTCCCAGCCCGGGTGACTCCACATGCCGAAGTGTCCTTGGGCAAGACACTGAACCCCAAGTTGCTCCCGATGGCAAGCTAGTGCCTTGCATGGCAGTTCTGCAACCATTGGTGTGTGTGTGTGTGTGAATGGGTGAATGAGACACAGTGTAAAGCGCTTTGGATAAAAGCGCTATATAAGTGCACATTTACCATTTAACATCTCTGTGTTGAACCGCCAGTTCCCTGGTTCGTGCTAAATTTGACCATTCATCCAGGTAGTGTAGTACACGGATGCCATGGAGCCAGAATGAAACCATGCACTTTGTGAAGGTGCGAGGGGATAAATCTAGCCCGAAGTGAAGAACCCGATCTTGTTATGCGTTGCTCCAAAGCTAGTAATATTTATATGTGGAAATATGCACCTTTTAGAGCCATCATCACAAATCAGTCCTCAAACTGAGTCTGTGGAATGATAAGTTTGGGCATCAGCATCTTGAACCTGTAGGTCCGAAGAGTACAGTTCAGATGATGCAGATCCTCCTCTATTTTTTGCAAACCAGGAAATAATGGCTGTAAAAATCTCCCTCCCTCAGGGAACGGGGTACATGTATTATGGACCCTTTTTCCAAGATGGATCTTACTTCCTGCACTGACATCCGGCTCTTGTCTGTGCTGATTACTGTGGTGAGCACACCTCTTAACCCCGGGGGGAACCCATGGAGAGACATTTGACAGTAGTTTCCATGCTGCCAGACAGTCTTTCAGTGACTTTAACAATTCCACATTTTATAGGAGGAAAAGTGTACCAATGTGGCTCATTTCATAGCAACTACGCCACCCCGAGAACATGGGGAAAGTAACCCAAATAAAGACACACAAATACGTTCACTTTGAATAGGCAAGAGGCATGGGATTCCATACAAAAATACATTTTATTTTGAAGTTAAAAATTAAACTTTAAAAAAAATTATTTAAAAAAAAACAGCAATCAACACAGTCAGGCATTGGTCAAATAAAGAATTGGTCACAAGAAGAAATGAACAATAATCATAGGAGAACTGAGGCTTCCTGTATGAAGGGCAGGCTAGTCCAACAGCACCAGCTATACAAAAGGGAAAGCACCCGACTAATCAGAATAATACCCACAAAATTCACTGCAAAGAAGCACCGCAATAATAACGACCCTTGGTTAAGTAAAGCCTAATGTGCAGCCAAGAACTCCCCCCAGCCTCAGGAAGCACTCAGCTCCTACAAGGAGAAAACAAAGACACAAGAAAACTCAATTACAATATGCTCAAAGCAGACAAACAAAAAATAAAAACAAAAGATAAGACTTATTGTCACAAAAACACAGAGATAATCCCACACTCAAACTTAGTTACAGGTAGCAAGTTTACCAAGACTGACCAAAACCACTACTACCACATAGCGGCATCAGCATAATTGATAAAAACTGTTACAACAGTTGAATTCAATAAAACTGATCTTAGTGACAGCAGCCCAAAGCAGCAAAACCAAATCAAACAGAACAAAACAAAGAACAAGCAGAATAACACCAAGCAAAACCAAACAGCAACATGGCGTGGTGAGTGAGGGGGAGGAGCTATAACAAAATGACCACATCTCTCTCAGCCCACCATTAACGCATGCAAAACTGAGGACCCTAAGAACAACAAACAGGTGTTACAACCTCAATTTGGAAAGCATGCAAAATCATTTAGCTTGAGTAATAGAACTAAATGATTTACCTACTGTGATCCAATGACATAGTAGTCACGATGGTACATACAAAAATCATGATAGCTTCTTTAATAGTTGTGACGGCAACAGCTGGTGCTCCGACCGGAGCTACGTTACACTAGTATGCTACACAGATGGGAGCCTTGATGGCACAACGCACTGAGAATAAGCAGCAAACCACCCATGCAGACAGAATCGGCAGTCCAACGTCACACTAAACAAGTAAATCGCATGGTAAGCAGACAACGCTAGCATCAAACAGCTAAGCGACAAAGCTAAAAACACCTACCTCTGCTACCTCTAGCAGCGAAAGGAAGGGGTGGCTTTTCGACCATGACGCATTCTGGGAGGCCTAAACAATTACTTATATAGTGTGGTAGGAAGATGGATCATTGGCCACATAGTTAACAAGGGTGACATTTTAACCACAACACACACCCACTACATTCTACCCCCTACATTTGCATCGTCGGCCAGACGATGGATTACAAAGCAAACAACCTAAACAAACCTAAACAACCCAGAACTAATGCTAGATAAAGTCTTGTAACACATGCTACATCCTTTACATTCTCCACTGCTCATAGAAGATGGCGGACATTAGAATGTTGGTGGCTCGTCTCATTCTTCGCACAACTCCATCACCATCTCTAGACTGGCCCATGGCTATGTTGAACTGCCATGCTACACAGATGGGAGCCTTGACGGCACACCGCACTGAGAGTAAGCAGCACACCACCCATGCACACAGAATCGGTAGTCCAACGTCACACTAAACAAGTAAATCGCATGGTAAGCAGACAACGCTAGCATCAAACAGCTAAGCGACAACGCTAAAAATACAGTAGTCCATAGCAGCGAAAGGAAGGGGTGGGAATTTTTATTATTTTGTCATGCACTTCTGGAAGAAAGGGCAGTTTTCTGCAGTGTCAGGGATTTACTTTCACTGGGGAGAAAAAGCTCATCCAGCCTTAGTAATCATTTCAAGCAGCTCTTTATATTCTGCTCTCAGTTTTCAGCACATCCTCTGGCTCCTCAGAGTCAGAGAGAAATAATTACTAATGTCTTTGTGTGTGTGTGTGTGTGTGTTCTTTTTTTTCTCTCCCTTTTCTCTTTCCATAGCGGAAGGAGGACTCACGACATGAGCTCCAAAATCGAGCAGAGAGCCTGACCCGGAAGACAGAGCAAGAGATCAAAGTTTTATCAAAGTTTAATAAAGCAACAAACAACATAAAAAGACTCTATAACAAGAGGCAAGACACTGTGGCAAAGATAAACATGAACTAAAGAACAAAAACACAGCTACAGAGACAATGGCAAAAAAAAGACAAACGTGTGAAAAAAGATGCAGTGCAAATTGTGGGTATATACATTAGTGCTCAATTAACAGAAACGTGATTCAGGTGCAGGTGGTCATGTGACTGTGATGCAGTGGCTGCTGGGAACTGTAGTTCCGAGTTCCTTTTCTGATTTCATGGCAATTACTAATTACTTTACTTTCACATTGCTTTCAAAACCATCAAACGTACAAAAAAAAAAACACTACAAAGTGAAACTCAGAGTTCTTTCAGTAATTTTAGTATAGTGAGATTTACAATAAAACTTGCCTCGGGTGATGTCACTGTGTGTTGGACAACCACGTTGATAAAATATAAAACTTTTCTAAATAGGCTAGTTTGGTGTCTCTAGCCCAGTGGAGGCACAGCTAAGCTATCACTGTATGGGTTTAGCTACTGCAGAGTCATGTAGAGTTCATTATCTTTCTTTCTGCGCTGCCCACATCATGTTCACGTAAGCTGGAGCTTATATAGACATTTATACGCCTTGTTTTCCATCTCAGCATCAGAAGATGTTTCTGTTTCAGTTTCAACACCTCACTGCTTTAAAAAACAAATCAGCATATATCCATTTTCCCCTCATACTGACTATGAGCTAAATTTCGCAGAATTGAGTATGTATTTTCCTGTAAACCGTATCTGATTGGTCTCACCTCCGTTCACTGAAGATATAACATTATAGGCGTCTTCTTTTACTGACGTTCAGTTATATAGTCATGAACCGCTCTATATATTACGTGTTGTGTGCTGGGAGACGCGCAGTATATATACAAAAAGCACAATCAGCGTGTTAATTGCTGATGGCTGACAGCAATCCAGACACACGCTAAACAACAGCCAATGACAGAACAGGGAGGAGACATAACAGAAACATAATAAAAGCATGTGTCCAATGTACACAATGTCATGACTGTCAACATACGAAAAGCAGATGCTCATGCACATTGCTCGTGCATGCACGCTCACATGCTCTCCAGCGTGCTGCTTAATGGGGAAACCTTGACAGTGAGAACAGAACACCCTGGTACAGAATACACTCACAAATAAAACAGATTTTACAGGGGGTTTTTGTTTGGTTTGGTACTACAAAATTAAGGCGTGTGAAGACCCCATTAATACTTGCTAAGGCATTAAAAATAAAGAACTATTGAGAACATCATCAATAAAGATGAGTGAGAATGTTCACTAATAAAAAAAAAAAACAAGCAGCAATGCAAGCCCAAGACATGACACAACTTTCACCATGTTCCAGTCTGGATTTCTGATTCTTACTGCTGATGAGTGGTATATATCTTGTGGTATGGCCTCTATATTTCTGCTCTCGAAGTCTTCTCCATGGATTGTGAGACCTTCACCCTGTCCTGTGGAGGTTGTTGGTGATGTCACTGTCTGTTGTTTTTGGGTTTTTCTTCACTGCTCTCACAATGTTTCTGTCATCAGCTGTATCTTTTTTTTTAAACATTCCAGATTGTTGTATTCAGTATACCCAATGCTAGTGTGATGCCTCTGATAGATTTTCCCTCTTTTCTCAGCTTCAAAATGGCTTGTTTTCTTGTTTTCTCCCATAGACAGATTCACATATTTCTTATCACATGATCATCACTGTGATACATCATTTATAAATGTTGGGCTCTAGAATCATCTGATTTTTGATGAGAAGAACAGCTCTGAGTCATAGTGTTATAATCACTGTAACTGTGTGTGCAGTCACAGGGAAGTGAACTCCAGATGAAGTGTGTGTGGTTTAACCATGTGTTTGTTCAGATTATTAATTGAAATCAATGTGCACATTTACATTTATTCACTTGGCATTGCTTTTATCCAAAGCAACTTACAAATGAGAAAATACAAGCAAAGCGATATATCAAGCAGGGAACAATACAAGTAGTGCTACTATACAAGATCCATTAATTGAGTTCCAGAGGAAGCAAAGTGCACAGAGTAGAGGTGTAAGTGCGTTGTGTTTTTTTGTTTTGTTTTGTTTTTTTATGAGTTGGTTAGGTGTTCATGGAACAGGTGGGTCTTTAACTGTTTTTTGAAGTTCCACTGGCTGTGGAACGGCAGTTGTGAGTTTCTGAGTTTCAGAAATACCTCCATGATACCTTGAAGGATCTGTCAGAAAGATAGGATTCCACCCAGCGTAGAACCGTTCCATTGATGCCCAGGTTGGAGAGAGTTAACAGGAGGATCTGATGGTTCACAGTGTCGAAAGCAGCAGAGAGGTCAAGTAGGATGAGGACAGATGATCTAGAGGTTGCTCTTGCTAGTCGTAAGGCTTCAGTGACGGAAAGCAGAGCAGTCTCCGTGGAGTGGTTGCTCTCGAAGCCAGACTGCTTGTTGTCTAGGAGGTTGTTCTGTGTGAGAAAATTGTAGAGTTGATTAAAAACGGCTCTTTCGAGAGTTTTGGAAAGAAAGGGGAGGAGGGAAACAGGTCTGTAATTGTCAACTATAGAAGGATTGAGTGATGGTTTCTTAAGCAGTGGGGTAACCCGGGCTTGCTTAAATGAGGTAGGGTATGTGGCAGTAGAGAGCGATGTGTTAAAGATGTGTGTAAGTGCAGGTAATAGTGTGGGAGAGATGGACTGAAGAAGTTGAGAAGGGATAGGGTCAACAGGACAGGTTGTGGGATGGCTAGAGAGGAGGAGTTTAGAGACGTCAGTCTCTGAGAGGGGAGAGAAGGAAGTCAGTTGGGAGGTACGTGGAGGAGGAGTTGGTCTATGCATGTCTGGGGTTGAGAACTGGTTCCTAATTGATGTAACCTTGCTGGAAAAGAAAGTTGCAAAGTCATCAGCAGTGAGAGAGGTAGGGGAAGGGGGAAGGGGGAGGAGGGGGACAGAGAAGAGAGGAAAAAGTTTTGAAAAGAATGCGGGTGTTGGGAGAACTACCAATCTTATCTTGGAAGTATGTGGCTTTAGCAATGGAGATGCTTTTGGAAAAAGAGGAGAGAAGTGTCTGGTAATTGGTTAGGTCAATTGGATTGTTTGATTTGCGCCATTTCCTTTCAGAGGCTCTTAGTTTGGCCTGGTTGTAACACAGAGCTTCTGAGAGCCAAGGACTAGAGGGTGATGTGCGAGCAGGTCTGGAGGTTAGGGGGCATATGCTGTCAAGAGAAGATGTTAAGGTAAAACATAGCATGTCGGTTGCGGTGTTTAAGTCAAGTGAGGAAAGGTGGCTGTTCGAGGGAAGTAAGGTTGTGACAATGGAGAAGAAATGTGAGGGGGAAAGGGAGCAAAGATTGCGACGAAAAGAGATAGAAGTGTCACATGCCAGTGTATCTCCGTCTTAGTGAAATCCTCCTTAATTACAAAACTTCCCTACACTTGCTCACAGCTCCAGTCCAAATCCAACAAAATCCTCTTTAATATTGTGTGTATGTGTCTGTGTGTGCATGTGTGTGTGTGTGTGTGAGAGAGAGAGAGAGAGAGAGAGAGTGTGTAAAAGGATGAGAAGGTGCAGAAACAGTTGAAAGATTCTGAATATGGACGTTCAACAGGAATCAGATCATTTCTTCTTCGAATTGTTTCCACACAGTTGTATAGAACGTCTCTGTATGCTGTAGCATTACAATTTCCCTAAGAACTAAGAGGAACCCAAACACTGTTCCAGTGAATGTTGGAAGAAGGTAGAAGGTCTCGAGTGTCCTGCACAGAACCCTGACATCAAACCTAGTGAAGATTTTTGGGATGACCTGGAACTGGAGTCTCCTCACATCAACATCAGCAGCACCTGACCTCAACCTCACTAATGCTCTTGTATCACTAATCCCCACAGCCACACCCCAACATCTAGTGGAAACCTTCCCAGAAGAGTGACGCACATTATTACAGTAAAGGGAGAATAAATCTGGAATGAGAAGTTCAACAAGCACATATGGGTGGGATGAAAATTTTTGGTCAAATAGTTGTATATTGTTCAAATCATTGTCAAATCATTGTCAAATGGTTGTGTCCTTCAGTGTAGTGCCCGTCAGTATAGTGTCCTTCAGTATAGTATCCTTCAGTATAGTGCCCTTCAGTATAGTGTCCCCAGCATGACCTGCTGTGTGAGAGCTAAAGTGCGATGTGAAGTCGTGACACGTCGAACAAACAACACGATGAGACACGAAAAGTAAATGAAAGAATGAATGAAAGAGGGATTGTGTGTGGAATTTTACTGCAGGCTGTTTTCACACATAAACACACACACACACACATTCACGTACACACACACACACATATGAATTCAGATTAATAAATATATAAAAATCATACAGTAAAGTTTATTATGTGTTTACTGAGGAACGGTAGAACGGAGCTGCTTACACAATCTTAAAGTTCTGAAGGTATTTTGAAGATAGAGGAGATCAGAGATATTACTCTAAACTTCTAACTTTAAATACAAATAACAAAAGCTTGAACTGTTTCTGTAGCCAGTGGAAGCCAATGAAGAGAGGCCAAGACAGGAGGGATGCGTTCTGTCTTTTTGGTGCTCTTTTTCACACCATTACCTTTCTGTGTAAACGCTAGAGACTGTTATGTGTGTGAACATCTCAGATCAGCAGCTTCTGAAGCTCCTGGACTGTACCTGCGCGAGTTTATACACTGCACTGCTGGGACATGATTGGCTGATTGGATAATTACATGAATGTTCCTAATAAAGTGGACAGTCCATCGCAGGGCACAATCACAATCACACACACACTCACACCCATTCATACACTACGGACACTTAGTGTAACTTAGTGTCCAAAGCCTACCATGCTTTGGACTGGGGGAGGAAACCGGAGTACCCTGAAGAAACGGGGAGAACTCCGCACACACATGGTCCCGGCAGGAATCGAGGTGTGAGGTGAAAGTGCTAACCACTAAGCCACCGTGCACCCTTTAAAGATGGTATGTAGAATAAATATTGTATAAACCATACACATGATCTAAATTATATCTACAACAGTGAGTCTTTTAAATAATTTATATTTTAAATAAACTTTAACTCTGGGACTTATCTCTGATCTCTTCTAGTTATTATTTATCATGTACAACAGTGGGCATGTCACCTGCACTTGTGTGTGTGTGTGTCATTGTGTGTCATTGTGTGCATGTATGCTTGTTCATGCACGTACTTGCCTTTGGGACTGGGAGGAACTCTATTATATATAAAAAATAAAACAATACAAACTTTATTATAGAAGAAAACATTCAATAGAGGTTTGTGTGTGTGTGTGTGTGTGTGTGTGTGTGTGTGTGTGTGTGTGTACATTTCACCTGCAGGATGAATAACTGCTGAAAACATCAGACAGCATAAAACTATACAACTGTACAACTCCTAAAAATATTAACTAAGTAATTTCATCTATCCATCTTCTATACCACGTATCCTCACTGGGTCACAGGGAACCTGGAGCCTATCCCAGGGGCCCTGGGGCACAAGGTGAGGGACACCCTTGGTGGGGGACCAATACACCACAGGGAACAATTACACAAACTCAAACACCCAATCATACACTATAGACACTTTTTTTTGGATATGCCAATCAGTCTACAGTGAACAGTTTTCTTGGACTGGAAGCGGAAGTCGGAGTACCCAGAGGAAACCCCCAAAGTCATTTGATAATCAATAATTTCCTTGTTCAGGAGACTGTATTTTAAAGATAATTTTGTAAAATCAGAATAATCTTTGCAGATCTTTATTGGAAAGAGTTTAAATGATCTTTTCCATGCTTGTTCAATGGACCATAAACAGTTACTACACATGTAGCTGTGGAACAGTCGTTAAGACACGAACAGTTTACAGGCGTTAGGTGATTACGATCAAAGGTAGAATAAGTTAGGACACTAAAGAGACCTTTCTACTGACTCTAAAAAACACCAGAAGAAAGAAACCTAGGGTTGCTGCTCACCTGCGTGAACATGCCATAGACCTGCTGCAGGGAGACATGAGGACTGCAGATGTGTTCAGAGCGATAAACTGTAATGTCTGTACTGTAAGACGTCTGAGACGGTGCTACAGAGGGACAGGAAGGACAGCTGATCGTCCTCACAGTGGAAAATTACATGTCACCGCAAGTCAAATAGAATATCCTTGCTCTCGGCCTCGTCACAAAGCGACATCAATTAATGATGAGGTCACCTGGATTACCTGACTGCGCTTCAAAGATCTGCCATCATGGTTGGAGTTTGGTTAATAACAACATTCTTAATAAATCAAAATGCACTGAAAGTATGTGAAATGTCTAGGTTATTCAACACTATATACTGATATATTAATATATTAATGAACAAAACATAATTTATCACATCTTTTGTGCAGCTTTGCATATCCAAACATGCAAGGATCAATTAATTACAATACTCATTGTTATCATATCACAGCAAACCAGTGACTACAATTCCCATCCTGCACTGAAGCCTGCAAACATCGCCACCATGGACTGCAATTCCCAGAACACTCACATTCATTCTAATCATGCACACCTGCATTTTATTCACAGCACTCACAACCACAGTATAAAAGGACCTTCTATGCATTCCCTCTTTGTGAAGAATAGGCTCAGTTGCCATGGTGCTGCTGTTGCCTTATTGTGTTTATTTATTCTAGTGTTTTGACCTTGCTTACGTTTATGACTTTGTCTCTTTGCAGTGCCCTGTTTGTGCTGTTTGCCTGACCTCTGCATGTTCATGATTATTGTCTTCAGCCTTATCCTGTGGACTTGTTGTTTCTGGATTAAAATACCTAGCCTGCAATTGCTTCTAACTGCGCCTCCAATACATGACAGAATACTTTGCCTCAACATGGAAGCAGCAGGAGAATGAGGAAATCGTCACACTAGCGTAAATAGGGATGTCTGGCCACCATCAGTCCAGTTTCCAAGGAGAGAAAGAGGCAGTGGCTTGGGTTCATTGTGTCACAGCCTTATGGCCTGGCCTACCAATGGGTGGAGTAACTGGCCAGTACAGGGTCCATTTCCCTCACCAATGTAACTGTTTGTTTGTGAAATTATCTCTAAAGGAGTTTGAGAATCCAAGGCAGAACTGCATTCCTAGATAAACTTTTGAGAGGAGTCAGCATAATGAGCAAGCCTGATCTACCTTTCAATGGGGCAGCCTCCACCGATCACCTCCAGCACCAGGCTAACAGGGTGGCAGTAAGGGTGATGCAGGCATTCAAGAATGAGGGCTGCCATAAAGAAGCCTAGTTCTGATTTAAAGAAGGTTCGGATTTAGGCCCACTGATTTTTACTTTACATATGTTACCTATGGGCAAAATTTTTTAGAAACATGGTATTAACTATTATTTATTATTAGCTATTAACCCAGACACCCCGGTGTCACGTATCCGGAAACTCGGGACTCCATGTCCCATCAGCCACTGCACTACACCACCTGACCACATGCACCTGACTCACGTTTTTGTTACTGAGCACCGATGTGTATATATAGTCTTTGTCTGCACTCTTTCCGGTCTTTCGTTGTTATAGACTCACGTCACTTCTGTCTCCGTGTTTTGTTTCTTACCACAGTATTATGCCCAGTTGTCCTAGTGTCTTTGTTTCATTGTTTGTGTGTTTAAAATAAATGTTTAAAAAATCTGCGATTGCTTCTGCCTCCACTCGCCGGGCGTGACAGAACGAAAGACCGTGACTACGAAGCAGTAGATTTTTTATTTATTTATTTTTTTCGGATACAGCAGTTTGCTCCCACCCTCCCTCCCCGATGGGTCTCATGGATTCCCCTCTGTTCGCCAACCTCAGGGATTCCCCGATGTTCAGCTACCTCAGAGTCGCGCAGCCGGTGAGTCCTGTGAAGGAAGTCTCTCTGCCGCCCCGCTATGTGTGTGAGGACGCTCCAGCTCAGTGCAGACTCATGAATTCCCCTCTGTTCGCCGACCTCAAGGACTCCCCGCTGTTCAGCTACCTCAGAGTCACGCAGCCGGTGAGTCCTGTGAAGGAAGTCTCTCTGCCGCCCCGCTGTGTGTGTGAGGACGCTCCAGCTCTGTGCGGACTCATGAATTCACCTCTGTTCGCTGACCTCAGGGATTCCCCGCTGTTCAGCTACCTTAAGGTGCCTCAGCCTTCCTGTTCAGTTGCGGTCGTCGCTCAGCCTCCTTGTTCAGCTGAGGTCGTCGCTCAGCCTCCCTGCTCAGCTGTGGCCGTCACTCAGCTTCCCTGCTCGGTTGTGGACGTCGCTCTGCCTTCCTGCTCGGCTGTGGACGTCGCTCTGCCTTCCTGCTCGGCTGTGGACGTCGCTCTGCCTTCCTGCTCGGCTGTGGACGTCGCTCGGCCTTCCTGCTCGGCTGAGGTCGTCGCTCGGCCTTCCTGCTCGGCTGCGGTCGTCTCTCTGCCATCCTGCTTTGCTGAGGACGTCACTATGCCTCCAGGTTCCGCGGAAGACGTCGCTCCTTCCCTTCGCTGCGCTCCGTGTGTTGCTCCCCCTTCCTGCTCCACGGAGGACGCCGTTACCCCCTCATGCTCCACGGAGAGGGTCGTTCCTCCCTTGTGCCTCGCGGAGAACCTCGCTCCTCTCCCTGGCCTCGCAGAGACCCTCGCTCCCCCCGTGTGCCTCGCGGAGACCCTCGCTCCCCCCGTGTGCCTCGCGGAGACCCTCGCTCCCCCCGTGTGCCTCGCGGAGACCCTCGCTCCCCCCGTGCGCCTCGTCAGGTACTTCGCTCCCCCCTTGAACCTCGGGGTGAGGCATGCTCCGCTCTCCTGTCCCGTGGGGGACGTCGCCCCACTTTCATGCTTTGCCAAGGACTTCCCCCCGCTTCCTTGTGCCATGGTGGAAGCTGCTCGGCCTCCTGGTTCTGCTGGGGACTTTTGGCCCAGAGGAGTAGCGCCCCTTGGAGGGGGTTCTGTCACGTATCCGGAAACTCGGGACTCCATGTCCCATCAGCCACTGCACTACACCACCTGAACACATGCACCTGACTCACGTTTTTGTTAATGAGCACCGATGTGTATATATAGTCTTTGTCTGCACTCTTTCCGGGTCTTTCGTTGTTATAGACTCACGTCACTTCTGTCTCCGTGTTTTGTCTCTTACCACAGTATTAATACCAGTTGTCCTAGTGTCTTTGTTTCGTTGTTCGTGTGTTTAAAATAAATGTTTAAAAAATCTGCGATTGCTTCTGCCTCAACTCGCCAGACGTGACACCCGGCCTACAAACATGGCCACCCTGAACTCCACTTCCCAGAACACACATGCACACAGTTACTGTCTCAGTCACTGGACTTCTAATTGTGTGTACTTACTTCCAATTACACACACACACACACTCACATGTCCCTTAAAAGGAAAAATTTTTAT
Organism: Ameiurus melas; assembly: GCA_012411365.1. NCBI lineage: Eukaryota > Metazoa > Chordata > Actinopteri > Siluriformes > Ictaluridae > Ameiurus > Ameiurus melas. The sequence continues at coordinate 615,770 of CM022774.1, forward strand.
CCTTTTACGTGTGTTTTTGCCTAGTCTTGATATCCTGTTAGTACATTACCTGACCTTAGCCTGTTCATGTTTTTGGATTTGGATTGTTTGACTGACTTTTATTAAAACTGCCTTACCTGCACACCAATCTGTATGAGTCTCCCTAACATGACAGAATACTTTGCCTCCAAACATGAATGCAGAAGGAACCCGAAAGTGACGTCATGCCAAGATAATCATGCCAGTGGTTAATTCCATCCGTTTTGCTCTATGGACTTTCACGCATCTCCCTGAACCATTTAATGGATTTTATTTTTATCCAGAAAGTTTTCTTTTGCAATGGCAATTTTATTTTGACTTCTTCCCTGTAGACCTCCCTCCAGCAGTCGACAGGACGGCCTACTTCCCTGCAGAGCTCCCTCCAGGGGCCAAGGTCAATGTGGCAACCTCACTTCCAGAGCTCCAGCCAGGGTCCAAAGAGGTGGTCTCCCCTGCTGAGCTCAAGCCAGAGGTCAACATGGAGACTTCATCTCTAGAGTCCCAGTTTGAGATCAATGAGGTGGTCTCTCCTGCCATGTTCCTGTCAGAAACAGACAGTGTGGCCTCCCATGACATACTCTTGCCAGAGACTGATGGTACAGCCTCCCATGCTATGTTCTTGTCAGAGCCCGAAGGTGCAGCGTCCCATGCCATGTTCCTGTCAAAGGCAGTAGGTGCGGAGTCCCATGACATGCTCCTGTCAGAGACCAATGGTGTGGTCTCCCAAGCCCTGAACAAACCCTGCTCACACCTGAGGCCGACAGGATGGCCTGCCAAGCCCTGCTCATGCCTGAGACTGACAAGTCGGTTTCCAACGACATGCACATGTTAGAGATCGGCGAGAGGGCCTGCCAAGACCTGCTCCTGCTTGAGGCCAATGAGACGGCATCACACACAATGTTCCTGCCTAAGGCCGATTACACAACCTCCCAAGCCATGCCAGGCCACAAAGACAGCTTCACATGCCAGGCTCCTGACAGAGGCAGACTGTGCAGCCTTCCATGTCATGTTCAAGCCAGGAGCCAGCCACCTGACCCCGGCATGCATGTAACAGAATGGCCACCTGAGCCCGGTGGGCATGTCGCAGCCTGGACACCTGTCCCTAGCAGGCATGTTGCTGAACCTCTGCCTACTTCCCACCTGAAGCATGTCATTCCCGACCCCCGGGAGGGTGTCATGTCGCAGCAGTACCTGTACTCCATTTCCTAGTAGACACGGCAGCCTACAAACCTGGCCTCCCTGGCCTCCATTTCCCAGAACAAACACTTACCCTGCCTCATTCTATGTCACCAGACTTTTAATTGTCAACACCTGCTTCCATTTACACACAAATACTTACTCACCATTGAGGTGGTCTCCCTTGCCAAGCTCTAGCCAGAGGTCAATGTGGCGACCTCACTTCCAGAGCTTTAGCCTGGAACCAACGAGCTGGTCTCCCATGCTGAGCTCCAGTCTGAGGTTAGCGTTGCAACCTATTTTTTCCTCACAAGTTCTTCTCAATACCGTCGTCTCTGGCTGCTCATTAGGGATAAATTCATACATTTAAAATAGATATCCTGATTTATATGGTAAAAGCCACACTTATATAGCGCTTTTATCCAGGGTGTACCCCGCCTTGTGCCCGATGCTTCCTGGGATAGGCTCCAGGTTCCCCGTGACCCTGAAGCAGGAATAAGCAGTTGAAGATGGATGGATGGATGGATGGATGGATGGATAAATAAGTTAATTCTTATTATTTTATTGAACATCAACAACAAGACGAAGAAGAAGAATATTGAATTCTTCTTGACTGGTTAGTGCGGTTCTGCTTAGAACCCTGTGTACTCATCTGTTGGAAGCTAGCTGGCAGATTTTTCACAAAGTATATAGTACATGCTTAGAAATAAAGGTTCCTTAAGGATTTCTTGCTAAATTAAGGGTTCTTCACCTTCTAAAATTGTTGTTTTGAAGGTCCACAAAACAAAAAGTTCCACTTTAAAAGAAAATGTTGATTCTATTTTGTTGAAACTTTTTTACGACTAAACCAGTACAGAACTCTAACACTGACACTCTGTCTGCAGGCTGTGATGAGTTTTATTAGACGTTCTCTACTCGACTTAGTGTGCTGGATCATGATCAGGCATGCAGACACAAGAGAACTGCAGCAGGTTCTCACAGGAGCGTGGACCAAACTGTGAGACTTTATACAGCTTCACATACAAACTATGATTTACAGTTACAGTGTTTTATTGCCATATATATCTGTATTTATTTTATTCAGTAAGTCTCCAAGAACTATTTTCTCTCATTCAAATTCAATTACATTTATATATTTATTTATTTGTGACCCAAAAAGGCATTTCTGTTTTTATTCCTGTTATTTAGGTTAAAGTTTGTGTTATTGTTGAGCAGCAGAGAGAGAGAGAGACTGTAATAATGATAAACTACAAATACATAAAATATCAAATACAGAAGTCATAAAAAATAGTTTTATTTTACACATAGGTTTACAGTTATACTAAAACTACTAACATGACACTTTACTGACATTTTAAACCTGGCGTTGACTGGGTGTGGTTTAGAAATGTGTGTGTGTGTGTGTGTGTGTGTGTGTGTGTGTGTGTGTGTGTGTGTGTGTGTGTGTGTGTGTGTGTGTGTGTGTGTGTGTGTGTGTGTGTGTGTGTGTGTGTGTGCGCGCATGCCTTGACCAGTGAAAGTAGCTCACTTGCAAAGCAAATTAAAAAGCAATATAAAACAATAAAACCAAGTATAAAAATTACACCAAATCATGTTTTTAACTTTTAATGTTGCATTTAAAATAAATTCAGAACTTCAGTTTGTTTGTGTTTAAGGGGATTACTCAAGTATTTTTAAGGAAAATACAAAGAAAGGTATAGCACAGGAGACTGTAATTATCGGGGGGTCGTCTGTGTCTGTGTGTGTGTGCATGTGTATTTGCCTTGAGGAGTAGGTGTTGGCCAAATCCTCTACATTATGTCACAGAGTATTGTGTAACCTTTCCTTCCCTCCTCCTGTTCCCTTTGCTCCCTCCCTCATTCCATCCTGAATAAAAAGGTATCTGTTGTGCATCTCCTCACTCGCTCATCACTTGTTCCCTCTCAAGTTTGATGCAGAGTTAGACTCCATTGCTCCATCACCATGACATCTGTTGTTCAGTCTCGTACCAGCTTCAGCTCAGGTGGATCTGGTGGTTCCATGCGCTCCATGGGCGGTGGCCGTGTGGGTGGTGGGAGAGCCCAGAGCCTTTACGGAGGCAGTAGTTATGGTGTGCGCGTCTCCAGTGGCCCGGCACTCCTCGGCTCTGCAGGTGGAGGTGGCTATGGAGTAAGTGGTGGCTATGGCGCAGGTGGTGGCTTCGGCGCAGGTGGTGGCTTCGGCGCAGGTGGTGGCTTTGGATCAGGTGGTGGATTTGGTGGAGGCTTTGGAGGGGCCGGGGGCGGTTTCAACCTCAATGATGCCTGCGATGTATCAACAAGTGAGAAGCTGACAATGCAGAACCTGAATGAGCGTCTGGCCTCTTACCTGGAGAAGGTGCACACACTGGAGAAGGCCAACGCTGATCTGGAGCTCAAGATCCGCCAGTTCCTCGAGGGCAAGACCTCACCAACGGCCCGAGACTACTCTGCCTACTTTACCACCATCAGTGAACTGCAGGACAAGGTAGGTCTCTACATCACTCACTATACTCACTTACTACGGTAGGGCCCTCACTCAAAAGCCTTCACTCAAGGCCTTCACTCACTGACTACCTTCTTTGTTTTCTATGGTAGAGCTCTATCCAGGTTAGGGCCCTCAGTTCCTCACTAACCCCATCTCACCAGGGTAGGACCCTCAATTCTTCAGTATCCCCATTTTACTGTTGTAGAACCCTCTGTTCTTCACTAAGACATTCTCACCAGCTTAGGACCCTCAGTTCCCTATCCAGGATGAGACACTTACTATCTTCACTATTCTGATCTTACCTTGGTCAATTCTTCATAATATCCTTCCATACAATGGTATGGCCTTCTCTTACTTACCATCTACTTCCTCATTGAAGTAATTAACACAACTCCCTCATTATCCCCATTGACTATCTGTTTGGTTATGTGGTTTGTGTAGATGCAGGGTTTGGACATCAATTTCTCATAAAAGTAGGACCCTCTCCTCATCTATATCCCCTTTGTACATAATACAGAAGCATTCTTATTCCTCACTTCATTAGGGCCCCCATTCCCTCACTATCCCCTTGCTCACTGAGATATTGGTTAGTTAAGGGGTCAGGGTGAAAGGGGTGGGGTTTTCAAGTGTGGTGTTCACCATTGCATAAGCAATAAATCACCCGTTATTCTGGCTCAGATAAATAAAGGAGTTTAATAAAAGCTGGAACACACTTTCACTGTTTCTGTATAGGTGAATGGAACACCCTCAGGCACACATACACACACCGACCCATCCACCCACACAAACACACATCCACCCACCCACACACACCCACACACACACACAACCACACCCACCATTCAGAATAACAAAAAACAACTTGAGTTACTGCCACATTGTGACTCATCACCCTGTGGCCATGTTTGAAATTACACCGGAGATCCAGACTTCCTCTTCTCTTTTATTAATCCATTTATCGACTGTGATGTGTTCATTTATATCCTGTAGATCCAGGATGCCACACGCGTCAATGGAGGCATTTACCTCAGCATCGACAACTCCAAGCTTGCTGCTGATGACTTCAGAGTCAAGTATGCTCCCTTATATAAAATAACACAAAATAATTTCTCAATTAATCAATTAATCCATACTTCAGTGCAATGAGAGTGATTATGTATACTTACAGAAGAAATCACGCAAAGTATCTAAGCTTTTTAGCAAATAATAATTCCATGGTTAATGATATTGACCTTACAGCTGTAACAGTGGCAGTTTTTTGATCACCACAGTGAGTGGTGGTCTGGGTGATGGAGGAAGAGGGTAAGGGGGTCGATGGAGGAAGTGAAATTTATAACACTATATATAAGTTTTATAGACTTAAATTAAATAAAAACCTAAATATAAAAAATCTAATTGAAACAACTCAATAGAGCCTTGTTGTGTCATGTTGTTGTAATGCGAAACACTTGGTGTTAATCACACTAACTATCTAAGCTTTTTAGCAATTAATAATTCCATAGTTCAGTATGTTGACCTCAGTTTTGCTCATTTGGTTTGGGTTTAATTGTGGAATATATGAAAATGTTTTGGATTGTTTCAGGTATGAGAACGAGCTGGCCATGAGGCAGTCAGTGGAGGCTGACATTGCTGGGCTGAGGAGAGTCCTGGATGAGCTGACGTTGGCCAGATCTGATCTGGAGATGCAGATTGAGGGTCTGAAAGAGGAGCTGATCTTCCTCAAGAAGAACCATGAGGAGGTGTGTGATGGAGTGACACAGTTATCTACACATCACCCCACAACTAGCACAACATTTGTGGTGGCTGTAAATATCTAACCCTGTTAGCTCTATAATTTTGATCTCCTCAGCCGGGAAGTGACATAAATTTTGAATCCCAGGCAGTTTCGGTAAATAACAATGATAGACATGGTGATAAATTATATCACATTATAAGTAATAACATATATAGCACCATATTAGTGCTTATTTCAGGCATTGCTGTTACACCCTCATACCTCACCACCACCCTTGTTTTCTCTGCAGGACCTCCTCGCTGCACGCTCTCAGATGAGTGGTCAAGTCAATGTAGAGGTCGACGCCAAACCGCAGGAAGACCTCAGCAAAGTCATGGCTGAGATCCGCGAGCAGTATGAAGCCGCCGCCAATAAAAACAACCGAGAACTCGAAGCTTGGTTCCAGACCAAGGTAAAAAATTCATAATTTCCTTGTACAAGCGTTTGCACTATGCTACAACTTCAGACAGCTCCTATTAAACACTGGAATGAATGTTTTTTCCCCAGAGCGAGGAACTGAACAAAGAAGTCGCCGCCAGCACAGAAACACTCCATTCCAGCAAATCGGAAACCACAGATTTGAAGCGCACGCTGCAGGGGCTTGAGATCGAGCTGCAGTCACAACTCAGCATGGTGAAGAATAACATTTCTACATTTATATTCTAGACAATCAGCTATCATCACTACTGTAGTAATGCTAAAAATAGATGGTATTATTATAAAACTAGCTAGCTAATTCAGTCCTCAAGAAGCAATTGTTATAAAACCAGCTCGTATTGGTTATATACCACAAGCTAACATCATTCGCAAAGTTAAACTATGATAGTTCACTTTACACCAATAGCAATGTTAAAAACAGATCATCACTTTTACCATTACTTTTGCCAACTCTGACACATTTGGTGTGAGATGCACACTTTCAGGCTCTGCCTCATGCTCTCACGCTGCCCAAGTAAATCTCATGGCAAATTAAATATCCAGCCAACATAAAAATACAGCATACTCAGAAATCTGCTCATATTATATTTTTCTGTCAGTATCAAGAATGTGTGGGGTTTAATTAGACCAATGAAGCCCCACAACTTCTTGATTGGACCAGTCTTAAGGGGCTGGGTCCTGTACCAATCACATTTCCTACCGCGTTGTGTAAGGTAACTGTATATATGGAGATGTTGAGATGATGTTGTGAAATGTAAGTGTTTGTGCACACAAATAATTCGAAATACATGATTGGATCTGACCATAATGGTTTCTTCGAAAAAATTATTATTACAATGTTTATTAAAAAAAATGGAAAGATGAGAAGTTGGGGACTTCGTAAGGTTGAATCATTAAAATATACAACTGAAGATTTTGTTAAATTTAGCATGCCATTGGGATAACCTTCATTATTTGTATAATTGTATTGTACGTGTATAATTGCCCATTCTTCTCAATAAGCTGGAAGCTTATTGTTACACTGTAAGCAATTGTCCATGTACATCGACTTATTATATGTGATTGTATTTGTATACTTATTGTAAGTATTGTTCTGGATAAAACATCTACTGGGAGAGAAATTGTGCTTGTACGAATGTGAGCAGTACAGTAACATTTGTGATAACTAGCCAGGCTAAGTGGTACTTGACAGTTAAAAAATATATATTATGATGTTTGTGGCGGGATATTTCAGATTCTAGAGAGCATTTGATTGGACAGAGAATCTGATGAGAAGCTGAAGTGTACAATGGTACAATTGGTGGCAGAGAGAGACTGTAAAATTTTAATTCATGTCTTCTAAATATGAATTTTATCTTTTTTTTTTGGAGTACACTAGCTTATAGATTAAGCAAACACAAATACATTTTACCCCCATAATTCTCATTTCCACACAGCAAAAATGTCATTTACAATTGATTATTACAAGCTTTGAGTGCTCATTTATTAAACCCAACATTCTTCTCTCCAGAAAGCGTCGCTGGAAAGCACTCTAGCAGACACAAAGGCACGTTATTCAGCCAAACTAGGTGGCTACCAGCAGCAGGTGACGAGTATGGAGGAGCAGCTGGTGCAGCTTCGTGCTGATCTGGAGCGTCAGTCTCAGGAGTATCAGATGCTGCTGGACATCAAGACCAGACTGGAAATGGAGATCGCCGAGTACAGGAGACTGCTGGATGGAGAAGGTTCAAGGTGAGATATTAAAAACACTGTTTACCCAGAATGCACTGCAGTGGCCTGACACACTTTCCACTTTCTATTTCTCACTTTTCATCTGTACAAGACACACTGCTAGATAGTTACTTTGTAAACTGGCAAGCTAGTTAACTAGACCAAAATGTGCAGTAAGAGTAAAATATGTATTTTTGTGTGTGTGTGTGTGTGTGTGTGTGTGTGTGTGTGTGTGTGTGTGTGTGTGTGTGTGTGTGTGTGTGTGTGTGTGTGTATGTGTTTGCAGCAGCTCCAGCTCCAGCTCCACCACCAAGCGCCAGGTGGTGACAGTGATTGAGGAGGAGGTGAACGGCAAAGTCGTCAGCTCCACTTCCAAAACCATCACAGAGAAACACTGAGGAAACATCACGAATGAGAAGAACATGAACGTCTTCTGAGAATCTTATGACAATACTCCAAGAATTATGACAACGCTAAAGCATCAATAAAGTGTTCAAACTCTTAAACAAGTGTTTTTGTGTCATGTGGTTTATTCACCCTGGTTGGGGTTGGGGTTTGGGTTGGGGGGGATTACAATAGTGCACCAATTTCACAATTCTATGCGTGGATGTTTCAGCAAAACTTTTACATTGAAGTGAAAATGTAGGTTTGAATTAGTCATGCTAAAGCTGACAGACTGGTCAGGCTAAAATTTAAACTAGTTATAAAGCAGTATGGCATGAATTATTATAAATTATTCAAAGTATTAGTTAAAGTAAATGGGAGGATAGAGTGATAGAAACAAAGAGAATTGTAAAGTAAATAAAAAGTAATATGATTATGAAGAAAGGACATAATGGATGGGAATGTTATAAAATACATACATATAAAAAGTGAAAATTATGATGCATGAAATTAATTATAAGTTTGAAGATCATTCATAGCGCTGGCCCATTCTGGATGTTTTCTGATTTCAGGGCTTTAGGTTGGACAAAAACAGCTTTGATGTCTTTAAGGTTATATTCAATAGCTCTGGATATTCAGACATGCAAGTAATTGGGTAATTCCGTTTGAGGTGGTCCAATGTAGGTTACTTGACCATTTTTGATTTTCCTAAAAAAAATTGTTTTAGTAATGCATTGTATTTGAATATTGGCATTGCAAAACTGCCACTTTTTAAAATGTTTTTTTTTTTTAATGAGGGATTTTCTTTAACGACGATTGCCACCTTTGTGTCATGGCCCACAACAAACAGGTTATACAGCTGTTTACGGAAATATCTTGGCCAATATCTTGGCTCGGGATTATACTATCTCCTTGTAATGAAAACTAATCTCTAGAGAACATTACAAGGTACATGTACAAATATAAATATTTACACATTCATGTTCCTTAGTCTTAGAACTTAAGTCCAAATGTAATGCTCAAGATTGCTTACAGTTCTTTATTTTGGGTTAGTTTATAATGGGAAGGGTTTGAGTCTCAGCCTTAATTTTTTTTAGGGGGTACCTGGGTAAGTATAGTGTGTATGCAGATAATTTCAGGTTTAGGAATGCTCATATCTTTTGTGGGTGAGAGAAAGGGTAACTTTTAATTATTCCCCGCAATGTCAGGTTGAATATCTCAGGTAGGAGACCAGATACGAACCTGAAATTTTCACAGAAATATGTGCTCTATAATAGCATTCTGCTGTAAAAGATTTTAGCTTCTACTGGTTACAGAACTAGGGCTAGGAAAAATCTTGGTCTTGGAAAAAGTCTACTTTATTCATGCATTTTGAAAAATGAACAGATGTAATATAATCATAACAAATAATAAAAAATGAACACTATTTTACAGTAGTTATGTTTATAATAGACATATAATAGCTTGTCAATGAGGTTGTAAGTGAAAGCAAGTTGAGGTGGATGCAAATGTTTAATATTTAATTTAAATCAAAAACAAAACAACAATTATGAACTCATGGCAAGGTCCAAGGTCTAGGAAACAGAACTATGAAACAATAAACAAGAGACAGACACGATAGCATAACACAGCAACAAAAGACAAACGCAAGACAACCAGTGCAATGCAAAAGTGACTAATATACTAGTGCTAATTAACACAAAAACATGAAACAGGTGATCAAGTCATGTGATGTGGTGCAATGGCAGATGGTAATTGTAGTCTCAAGTTGTTTCCAGCAAATCCATGACGGAGGTCAAAAATGTTAAGACATTTGATATTGGCAACAGTGAAGCATGATGTATAACAGGTTTTTTTTTTTTTGTTTTTTTAAATCTGCAGACTTTAGATCCAATCTCCAAATGTACCTGCCTGTAAGTTTCTTGTAATCCTGAAGACGTTTGTTAGCTTGCTCAGGTGTGCTTGGTGTGGGTTGGAGCTAAACTCTGCAGGACAGTGAATTTTATCCAAATGATTACAGTGTTCAATTGGGTGTTTTATAAATGAGCAGTGTGATGAACAGAGATATGGTGGTGTTTCCCCTGTGATAAAAGCATTAAGTGATTTCTGAGGTTCTGCCTGCACTATACTTACCTAAGTACCCCCTAAAAAAAATATGACTGAGACTTAAACCCTTTGCATTATAAATTGACCCTAAGAGTGCGCAATCTTAAGCATTATATTTGGATATGTTCAAAGTCTAAGCAACAACAGTGTGCAAAATGTTTATATTTGCACATGTACCTTGTAATGTGCTCTAGAGATCAAGGAGAGCTGAGGCCATCCTGAGCCGTCCTGAGCCGTATAACCAAAATTGGTTGTGTGCCATAACACAAAGATGGCCGTCGTCATAAAACCAAGTAAAGTAATGATTTAAAAAACTGGTGGTTTTTCAATGTCAATACATAGATGTTAAAAAAAGTTTGTATTTTTTTTTTTTTTACAAATATAGCTGCAAGCAGCAATGGCAGGTTCCTCCTCAAGATTGCGGACCATTTCATAATTGACATGGTAGAGAAACGTATCCCACAGATGCAACATTTCAATGCATTAGAATAAATGGTAGTTCAATAAGTCCATTTTGTAGTTTTCTGTCCTCTGCTCACGTGTCTCAGAGTGAGAATATACAGATAGCTAAACACATTTCAGCTTGTCAAGAGGCCTGAATGACCACTCAGGCAATAAGTTAAGTTTTTTAAGTTACATGAGTGCACTCATGTAATTTCACAAAGCCATGTGTTGAATTTCATTTTTTTAATTCAGTTCTTCCCTATACCCAGTTTACTGTGGTAGAACCATCAGTTTTTCACTTAGACCTTCTCACCAACTTTCAAGCCTTCAGTTCCTCACTACACATCTCACTACACATCTAAGTGGTTAGTGTAGATGCAGGGTTAGGACTTCACTTATTCATAAAAGTAGGACCCTCTCCCCATCTATATCCCCTTTGTCACTAAGAGAAGAGCACTCTTATTACTCACTACATAAGGGACCCCACTCCCTTGCTCACTGAGATAGTGGTTCATTAAGGGGTCAGGGTGAAGGGGCGGGGTTTTAAAGTCAGGTGTTCACCATTGCTTAAATCACCTGTTATTATAATTTCTGTGAATTCTGGCTCAGATAAATAAAGGAGTGTAATAAAAGCATGAACACACATTCACTGTTTTTGTATCAATGAATAGAACACCCTCGGGTATACACACACACACACACACACACACACACGACCACACCCGCCATTCAGAATAACAAAAAACTCACCGCACAACTCAAGTTACTGTCACATTATGACTCATCACCCTGTGGCCATGTTTGAAATTACACCGGAGATCCAGACTTCCTCTTCACTGCTTCCTTTGTACTTTTATTAATCTATTTGTCGACTGTGATGTGTTCATTTATATCCTGTAGATCCAGAATGCCACACACATCAGTGGAGTCATTTACTTCACCATGTTCCTGTGACTGGGTGATATTTCTATGAGGCAATATGCATCTTTTAGATCTATCATCACAAACCAGTCCTCAAACTGAATCTGTGGAATGATAAGTTTGGGCATCAGCATCTTGAACCTGTATGTCCGAGGAATACATTTCAGATGATGGAGATCTAGAATTGGCTGCATACTCCCAACTTTTTAGCGGCCCAAGTATATATGGCTATAAAAACATCCCTCCCTCAGGGAATGGGGTACATGTTCTATGGTTACTTTGTCTAAGAGGGACAGCTCGCTGACCAGAGAACACTGAAAACTTGGGACAGCCTTGGCTAGGCGAGGCCCTACAGTAGTACTGGGAGCTAACTGCTCTAATAACCTCATGATCCCTGATACATCCCTCTGTGCCTCCTCAGGACCAATCTTCTTTGTCTGCTTGGCCACCCAGTTCCCCTGGCTGTCCACGGGGGGAGGCGGGCTACCACATTTGCCTTCTGTGACTCCCTCACACTAGCACTGGCCTGGGCTCCACAATTGGATGTCCAGGTGAACTTGGCACAACGGGGAAGAACCTGGCTGAACACTGCCTCACAAGGTCTGCTTGATAGGCCTGCAACACTGCAATTGTATGCTGTGACCCACAAGCAAGACCCACTACTGCATTGGCCTTGCCCCCAACACCACGGTGGCCTTACATGGCTTAGATGGCAAAGCCAGCCCCACTAAATTACCTGCTGTTGCAAGTGCCTCCTCCACCTTCAGCATAGCTAAATAGCCGTTCATTCCCCACGATGGCCGAACAATCCGACATTGTAGGGTTATAAATACGGTTTATGTATGGTTTCCCCCAGAAACATGACATTCTGTCATGCACTTTTGGGGAAAAAAGTGTAGTTTTCTGCAGTGTGAGGGATATTTATTTTCACTGGGGAGAAAAAGCTCATTCGTCCTTAGTAATTACTTTAAGCAGCCCTTTATATAGCTGAGAGCTGCTCTCTGTTTTTGGCACACCCTTCTGGCTGCTCTGTGTCAGAGTGGAATCTATTTTATTATTATTATTTTTAATTTGGCTTTCCATAGTGGAAAGAGGAGTCGTGAGTCGTAAAAATCCATCAGACAGCCAGACCCAGAAGAGATAGAGCAGCACTCATCTTTGATTCCTCTTCCAGATCCATACAAAATCCATATAAGATCCCGCCTACCTGATCTGCGAGGCTCTGAAATCCAACTCTATCCGGCCGCGAATAGCAAGTCACGAGTGGAGCTGCCCGATTTTAAGGCATTCACATTGCGCTTAGTCAGATCTCTAGATGGCTGCCTTGGCATATTCCATCCCTAGTCACTTCACCCAGAAAGTATGTCCGTCCTCCCCCAGTGATGAAACGATCAGCACTGAGTGACACACTTCCTGAATTCTCTCTCACTCAACAAATCCAGTCTTCACAGGTGAAACCTAGGGCTCAAACCAAGAGTAGATGTTCAGAGATATTAATTGTTTAAACAATCAATTTAATAGGGTACTCCTGGGCAGCAAGAAACACCTATGGTTTCACATGTTCCAATATTTTTTATCACTTAAAAAATGGGTGTGTTCAAACAAAAGGTGCCATGTTCTAAGTTGTTTATCTTGATGTAAATAAAAGCTGAAATTTTGATCTATCGTGTAATATTCACCTTTTGATCTCAAACACAAATGTGTAGCAAAAACAATAGAAATGGTCTTGCCATTTCTGTATGGGACTGAATGTGCATGTTCTCATTCATGCATGTGTTATCCAATCAGCAATGCAGATACAGATCAGAATGGTTAAAGCCTGCCGAAACTGCGCAGCTGAAAATTGGACAAAGACCAGAAGCAACCTAATGTGTTCTTCAGCTGTTGTAGCTCATCCACCATGAATTCCACATGAATCCACAAGGTTCAACATACTGTATTGTACATTCTGATATGCTTTTCTGCTCACCATTGTTATACAGTGTGATTACTGAAGAGTTACTGGAGCCTCCCTGTCAGCTCAAATCAGTTTATGAGGTGTATGTATGTGAAAGATTTACTGATTAAGATCAGTAAAAAAAAAATATTTATTAGAAGCAGATTTTATTTATTTTTACTCTTGTTGTTTCTTCACGGGGTTTGGTTTAGGGCTGTAGGGCTTAGATCAGGACTGTAGGGTTTGGTTCAGCTCAAATCAGTCCGGTCATACTCCTCTAATCTCTCTCACCAACAAGCTGTTTCCATCTGCTTGCTCCCTATCCCAGGAGATCAGCAGTTTCTGAAATACTCAAACCAACATCTATGCCATGGTTAAAGTCACTGAGATTACTGAGATTTTTCCCCATTCTCATGTTTCATGTTATTATTAACCTTTGGGGACCATGTCATCACCGGTGCCGATGATTGTTTTTTACCCAGAAACATCTTCATGTATCAGTTATTTATTTTAATGTACCATCATGAAACCCATACTACTTAAATATTATGGTAGGTTAACTTGTGCTGAATACTAAAAATTCATGTGACTTTTCAAAATAGTGCTCACATTTGTTCAAATTGACAACAGTATCAGAGCACGCCAAAATCATCACCATGTCTGAAAATACTGCTATAACCCAAGGGTTAACTGAAGCTCTTGACCTGTGTCTGGGAGATTTTACACATTGTGCTGCTGCCACATGATTGGCTGAAAATCTTTTAATAATTGCATTGATAATTGCAAGGGGTACAAGTGTTCCTTATTAAGATATTATTAATTATTAGTTATTTATTAATTATCATTAGTGTAGATTGTCCAAAGAATTGACATAGATAGGAAAATACATTTCTGAAAATGCAATTTACAGTATACATCAGACGTGTAATGTTCAGAATCTCCCATTAATGATCAGCTTTATTTTCAGAAAGAGTGTCTCGTTGGAGGACTTGGCTTACATCTGTTAGGTATACAACACAAACTTTGGGCAGTGGTGGCTTAACTGTTAATGCTTTGGGTTATCAGAAGACAGGGGGTTCAAACACTTACATCACCCGCTTGAGCAAGGCCCTTAACCCTCTCTGCTCCAGGAGGCTGTATCATAGGCAACTCTGTGATGGGGGTTACTCTGCTGATCATATCATTAATTATTGGTATAATGAGTGGTGTAAATGTTGAAGTGTACTGCTGCAAAAGAAGCTTAGTGAAGAAATTCCTTGCCATCTTACTGGGTGGTGTAGGCAATGCTAATTCCCATGTACAACATTTTTTAAAACATTTCTAGCACCCTTTATTTATAAGTTTTAGCATTACTACAACAGCAGAAGACCTCATCACATTCCACTCCTGTCAGCTAAGAGCATCAATCTGAGGCTACAGTCTGAGAACACGGACACACCACACTGGAGAGATTAGATAAAGACCAGGTGATGTGTTTTTACAATCTTCATCTGTCCAGTTTTATTCAGTCTGTGTCCACGGTCACGGTCACTGATTCCTGTTCTATATAACTGCAGCTGACGAATGCAATTTTATTGTAAAATTGAAATGACCAGAGAACCTGCACTGTGATATGTAAAGAGATGTGGGATGGGTTCCAGTGGAGGAATGATTAATAAGTATAAAATAATAATAATAATAATAATAATAATAATAATAATAATAATAATAATAATAATAATAATAATGACAGGGAATGACCAATTAAACACTGAGATCCTGCAAAAATATGGACTATTCATATACCTGGATTTTTGAGATGGATGGAGTTTCTCCACTAGGGGGTGCTGTGGAACTGTAAGTGCCCGCAAGTGAGCTTCATCAGCGTACAGCGGCCATCATGTTCATAAGGGAATATAATCATTAAACAAACTAACCTATAATAAATACATTCTCTTTTTTTATTATTAAATATACACAGAGGGGTACAAAGGTCTGAGAGCACTAGTGAGTCTATTTTGTATTCTTTTTCTAATTAATAATTATATTATTGACAACAACTTGAGTGCAAAATAGAATCTTTTAAATATTTACATTTCTTTGTATTTGGTAGGTCCCCGTTTTGCTTTAATGACAGTGTGCACTTGAGCTGGCATGAACTCAATGGAGTGTTGTCTGATCACATACTTCAATAGGAGAGATTAGACATGAGGGAAATCTGTCCTTTTGTACAAAGCAGTTATCAGACATTTGCATACACTTAAATAGGGAGATAGAAATCGTGCAGATTCTTGAATATTAAATTGAACATTTACTTCTTTCCATTAAAAAAATCTAAATGTTTACTTCTAATTTTAAATTGGAAAAAATAAACAAATCACAAATTTTTTGTCTGGTCTCTGTGTGTGTGTGTGTGTGTGTGTGTGTGTGTGTGTGTGTGTGTGTGTGTGTGTGTGTGTGTGTGTGTGTGTGTGTGTGTGTGTGTAACAATAACAAATAAACAATTTAAGTAAATAAATAAATGATGACTTTGTAAAATGACGTGATTATGATAAATAAATTCATATGAATATTTTAGGGACTTTTCTCTCAAAGTCACTAAGTTTTGGACATGGCCCAATGTCACTAAACAAATTCTATATAAATGTGTGTGAGATTTACGAGCCACTCCCTGTCCTCACACACACACACACACACACACTCATGTGCACACACACACACACACACACACATACACACACACACACACACACACACATGTGCACACACACACACACACACACACACTCATGTGCACACACACACACACACACACACACACACACACACTCACACACACACACATTTATCTTCTGTGTGACTCGTTTATGAGGTGTATGTATGTGAAAGATTTACTGATTAAGATCAGTAAAAAAATATTTATTAGAAGCAGATTTTATTTATTTTTACTCTTGTTGTTTCTGTAATATTTATACAGTGGCCCCCAAAAGTATTTGGACACTTAAACCACACTTTTGGACAGTGGTGGCTCAGTGGTTAAAGGCTC